>JABJVR010001086.1:0-18861 GCA_025773905.1 Chitala chitala
TCTGGCTAACTGTCTCACTCAAAGGTACAAGAGCAGTGTGCTCTGGCTAACTATCTCACTCAAAGGTACAAGAGCAGTGTGGTCTGGCTAACTGTCTCACTCAAAGGTACAAGAGCAGTGTGCTCTGGCTAACTATCTCACTCAAAGGTACAAGAGCAGTGTGGTCTGGTTAACCGCCTCATTCAAAGGTACAAGAACAGTGTGGTCTGGTTAACCGCCTCACTCAAAGGTACAAGAGCAGTGTGCTCTGGTTAACCGCCTCACTCAAAGGTACAAGAGCAGTGTGCTCTGCTTAACCGCCTCACTCAAAGGTACAAGAGCAGTGTGCTCTGCTTAACCGCCTCACTCAAAGGTACAAGAGCAGTGTGCTCTGGCTAACCGCCTCACTCAAAGGTACAAGAGCGGTGTGCTCTTTTTAGGTACTTACTCCTCCCTGTTCCTGAGGCTTCTTGTTCAGGTGGTGTCCACAACAAGTACTGACTGGACATGTAGGGATTATGATTTAAAGAGACACTAATGCAGAAATGAAGACTAATACAGGTGGTCACAGAACACAAGTGTACAGCAGGGATGATGACAGAGAACACAGAGTACAGCCTTCAAGTGTCACGGCCCACAAACACTAACCATGGTGAGCCTTTTTGGTACCTAGACAGGAGACCACCTGGGAATGCTATGGTTACTCCTGGAAGTGGAGTTAGTGGGACCAGCAGGGGGCGCTCATCCTGCTGTCTGTGTGGGTCCTAATGCCCCAGTACAGTGACAATGACACTAATGTAAAAAGTGGCAGCGTCCTTTGAATGAAATTTAGAACTGAACTTCTAACTCTGGGGGTCATTAAAGATCCCGGGGTGTTCTTTGCAAAGGTTAGGGGTGTTCTCCAGTGTCCTGTCTAGATTTCCCCTTCTCAGGCATGGCTGCCTAATCCTCTGTGTGTGTGAACTGCCCATCACTTTTTCCTCTCCTCCCCACCTACAGCTGGTGTGTGGTGAGCTTCCTGGTGCTCTATGGCTGCCGTGGCATCTTCCAGCTCACTGGAGGTGGTAGAGGAGAGCCTTGTTCCACCGTGAAGTGCTTTCTGTGTCTAGAAAAGCGCTACACAGGTGTGTTATTCTGTAGGCATGCAGACAGATCCATAATCTATGTGCCCTTTAACTCAGCCCTGTAATACAGGTAGATGGTTACCTTGGGAATCTGGGTGTGCACAATTCCAGTGCAGAATGAACAAAATAAATTATGTGATTTAAAATGGATCGTGTTGGTGTGAGAATATTTCAATATTTCTGGGTTTCCATACACAGCAACACCACAGGCAGCCTGTACCAAGAGCTAACAAAGCCCCACATGCTGTGGTGACACAGTCTGTGAGAGGGAGAAGATAAGACAGCAAACCTAACCTGGAGTAAAGGATGTTTCAGTGAACGTGCTGCAAGGCATACATCAGTATGCGTAAGTCATCTAGCCCCAAACTTGGCTAACTTGCAGGCTGCTTGCAGGCACACGCATCCAAAACTAATTAGCCTCCTACTTCTGGGTAATATCAGCCGTGTGTCAGGCACAGCCTAGATCTGGAGAAGTCAAAACAGAGCAAACTCCATTAAAAGCTCCAGAAGGTTGAGAAAACAGCACAGGGCTGTATTGTAATCAGAGGACGGGCTTCAGCCACCGCGGTAGCGGGTACGAATAAAAGGGGGTCAGTCCAGATATGGTTAAACGGCATAATCACAGAGCTGTTAGAGAACTGCAGCAGCACACACCTTTGGAGAATCAATGAAAATACATTTGCATTTAAATGATCTGTACTTTGGTGGCCAAACAGAATAACTACAGCCTGATTACACGCACGCTATTCCTTCATCGAAACAGAACAAAATACTTTTAGGACAAAACTGCCAAAGAGAACGCAGAATGGGTCATTGGACACGACCAGCATCTCAGGTGTTTCTTACTCTCCTTATATTTCAGATTCTACAGTCTGTTTTTCGCACTTTAAATGCGACACAGTAAACCGTTATGATATACATAAATGAATAGTCTTAAGTAGAAAAGCTGTGTTGTTGTGGTACGGTACTATCACACCAGGACTCTGTTATTCTGATTTTAGAGTACTGAAAGACTCCAGATTTTATAAAATAAAAAGTGACAAGAGTCCAGGGACACCCCCACCAGGTACGCGTGGTTGTGCACCTGTGCTGGTAGATTAAATGTATAAATGCAAGGACCACCTATCTGCACATGTATCTCTTTTCAACCACAAAACCGGCACCCCGGCCACTTTCAATGGAGATACGCCCCGTTTGCACATTTTTCCATATCACATTATAAAAAAAAAAAAAAAAAAACTATATGAACATATAGTTTTGTTGCTGTGAATCTTCCAGTGAAACTTGTCAGTTTCATTACATACTTATAATCAAAACAAGCTATATAACTTGTGCAATGCAGCACTCATCACACCGGCTGTATATAGACTCATGAACCTTTTACGGAAATACGACATAATGCAGGCACGCAACGTGACAATACTGTGCATTTAACGGGCTAGTTATTAACCTTCAGCAGACTAAGTATAACTAAATTTTTTTACGGTTCGCTTCAAAAAGCTAGAAAAAGAAAAACCATGTGACACACCTAGGGTTAGGGCCCTGGGCTGAAGAGGAGGGATGTGAGGAGTCTCAGCGAGTCTGACGAATCCCAGTGTGCTGCTCGCTAGACGTTTTACATCCTATATGATTTAGCGTAATTTTAAAAACCAAAACATTAATTAAATCCCCACAGAGCTTGGAAATAAAATTGCAAAGTGCGAACTTGCATCTACATTTAAAATGCAAACTTTCAGACTGACGATTTAATTATGTATGCAGCTCCATAATTCTATAACAAATAATCAAACTGAGGCGAGGTCCTATTGCAGAGAGGCAGTTTTATACCAAAACACAAAGCAGGGTAATCCAAAAACAAGGAACAGTGGACAGAGCACTAGAAACTAAAGACAACCAGGGGGGAGATTTACACATGAACTGAGCACACTATAGCACTTTACAAACATACCACGCCCACTACAAACCTACAATAACCAGCAAAGACACAAACATGAGGGAGACTTAAATAGAACACAGGCAAACGAGACACAGATAGGAGGCACTAATAACTAATTACATTGAATCATTGACATGAAACACAAGGAGGGTTGACACCTAGGTGACATGAGGAGGCATGACAAATTCCCGTTTAGTTAGTGTTTTGACAGAAAAAAAACGGAGAGAAAATAGCAATTTGCGTACACTTCAGAAGGTGGTCGTGGGAACGATCGGCACGTTGTTGCCTGTCAGAGAAGTCCAGTAAACTGCAGTCTTTCAATTTAATATAATCCTTCAAAAATATTTATATTTAAACTGCCACTTGGCATTCCATAACACATTTACAGACAATGTCATAAGGTTAATAATGTGTAATAATTACTCTTTTGAGGATTTTAAATAATGTTTTTAACCATTTATATATATCATCAACATCTAAGGAACAAACCGTGTGAAATGCTGTTCATACGGAAAAGAGCGACCTCTTCTGTTGTTGTATGCCACTTACAGACATAACTAGTACTGCACTTTACACACGACAGCTGCAAACAACGACAACTAAATATTAAAACGCATAACTGCAACGCTGCAAACACTGGAATTCAACGTGAATATGTATATTTAAAAAATTTTCAAGCGTACACGTTTTGTCTAAAAAGTCTTCATTACATGTCTTCGTTACAACTTCGTTCAGTTATTTCGTTGTTTTATACAAAGACAATAAGGACCTGTGGTTTACACTTTCGATATCGCTTGTCACTTTTTATATATCATTAATATAATTCTTGAAAATGTGTTAATTTATCATCATTTTTATGCGATATCGGCGGTAGTCATGCTTTTATGACAAACGAATTCACAGCTCTGCTTCTTTTATTTTCTTTTGTTCACAGCTTTGCTTCTTACTACATCCTAACAAATTATTACGTCCTGGACGGACAACAATAATGCGTCGCTAAATATGAGTTTGTGTTGAGGGGCGGACGTGTTCCGTGAACACGTGACTAAAAGTGACGTGGACATGCGCCGGCGTGACGTCACTACAGTGCGACCAGTCAGTCATATTGGAACGGAAGAAGACGGTGAAATGGCAGCAAGGTTACTGGCCCGATCTGTTGTACGTGCCGCTGTTACATGCCGGTCCGCCCCGGCGACGGCTTTTTGCCGGTCCATGGCGGCTGGAGGTGAGCCGGGGTATAAACTAGATAAAGATGGAATTGTCCAAAAGAAAAGGTGTTAATTTCCTTAACTATTTGTCAGTTTTCGTGTATTGCCAAGGACAGGAGACGATGTAATTTGGCCGTTTTCTATTTAGGACATGGATTTTGAAGGGAGTTTGTCTGTTTCCAGTTGTTAAACGCTATTTTACAGATTTGCATATTAAAAAGCTGAAACTCCTTGCTTATAATAACGTAAATGTCAAATGAATTGGATATGTTCAGTTTTTAATTAGCTATGTAAACGGAGATGCGGAAGTCACACTTTGTATAAGTAATGATTTTCAGACGCGCATACGAAAGTCACCGTAATAACGTGGGTAAATTTTTTTGCTTGAGTCATTATTGCACTGAATATACGCTGGCTACATTCTTATACATTTGTACTAGATAATACCGCATTTGGCACAAAATCGTACATACCTGATTAGTCCGAATATAACAGACGTGTTTGTAAAAGTAATTTTGCTGGTAAAACTGTTATTCGCCCTGGTTTGGCTCAATGGCAGGAATTCCGACTGATGAGGAGCAAGCCACTGGGCTGGAGAAGATCGTGATGCGAGCCATGAAAGAAGGCAGCGTACGTTGAGCGTCTTTACATTACCAGCATTTCTGACAGTGGATGTGAGAACTTGCATTTGCCTGCAAAAACAACCAGATTCCAGTTAAAGAGTATTTCTGCGTTTTCCTCAGGACCCATATAACATGCTGAAGCCCAAATCCTACGCTGGATCTAAACAGGATCCACATCTGGTTCCATCCATCAGCAACAAGAGGATTGTAGGCTGCATCTGTAAGTGTTCAGCCTAGTCTTAAGGTTCACAGGGTTTTATTTTTACTACTCTACAGAGATTGCCAGTATTGTTGTCATGAGGCATTTGTGGACTGTTTACTGCCAATACTTTGTCAGCCTGATCACCTTCTTGGCTTGTGTAAGTTGTGTTCTATGTATCCCCCAAGGTGAAGAGGACAATACGACCATCGTGTGGTTCTGGTTGCACGAGGGCGAGGCACAGCGCTGCCCGTCCTGTGGTGCCCACTACAAGCTGGTGCCCCAGGAGCTGCCACACTGAGCGTGTATACACACACACACACACCTTTTATCCTGATAACCTCTTTGACATACAAGGGTCCCAAGCCTCTTTGGAGGCCTTACTTTGACAATTCCACTTTATTTACATGTACGTCATTCCTTTGTGGTCCAGAACCTCCTATGAATAAATCCCAGTAACATAAATGTGGCTTTTGTGCTTTCTGCTCTGCCCTGTTGTAGTTGTCTGACGTTTTGGACCACGCTTGCAGCACTCCTTCAGGGAGTTATGGGAGTTACTGTTACTTTATAGCTGTGACCTACTGGGGCTGCCTTAAAGCAGAGAGGGTTGTGGAAATGTTGACGTCTAATTTGGGGTGCAGCCATGGCCGCATTACCTGAGTACACCTGGTAGGCTGAGCGTGACGGCACAGGGAGGTGCCACAGGCTGCAGTGCCCGTCGTGTTCGAGTGTGCTGATGCAGCCTGTACCTCAGGCAGCTTTACTGCTCTGCATGGGATGGAGCTCTTTGACACAAACCCACAGCTGCATCTGGCACAGGACGTGTTAAATGTGATTCAGGTTCACACCTTCATTTTGGAAAAATGTTTGTAAATCGCTCCATTTAAACATGTTAAACCAGGCTTGCACTGACTCAAGAAAAGCAGTCACACGTCAGCACGACCAGTGACCTGGACACAAAACAAGTGTATCGGTAAGGCTTGAAAACTAAATGCATTTTTCCCTACGTTGGAGTTTGGCTTTCACCATTTTACTGAACTTAAGTGTCATGCCTTTCAGCGTTGCTGTCTGTTTAGCATTTCCATTAACTGGTTTCCCTTCAAGTCTAAAATTGTCAGCTGGCAAACAACACTAATACATCTGACAAAATTGGCAAAGCCCTGGGAGTGCATAGATGGTTTAGTACTTGTGAAGCCTATATGGAAATAAAACGGAGTTAACGCATTTTAGGTAAGCAATGTGGTCACAAGGGGGCAGCATTGCCCTCAGCACCACAGTCAGTCCAACTCACCCTAACACCGAGGTAATTACAGCACAGATCTCCATTTTAAATTAAGTATTTTATTCTCCAAAAGACAGCCCACAAATTGACTTACAGAAGATTAAAAAAATACAAATGGTAGGTAGAACAAACCCAAAGTGTCCAGGCCGTAGGATGATACTATGTAAGCCACAGCAGGTGGCTGAAAGCGTTTAACACATACGCTCTGCAGACGAGAGGTGACGGAAAACTAATTTCAACTACACAGGAAACTGGCACTTAAAATAAAGCATGTTTGCAAATAAGATGAGAACAATCACATTTTGTTCTTAAAAACCACAATTGTTAAATCTCATTGCAAAAAAAGGTCTAGCTGGCTCCTTTTAAAAAGATCCAGGATCTGTTTTAATGCCACCACTTCCAAGAACTGCAGGAAATGTGTGTACAAACCCCAGCCCTGTTGTACGTCTGGCTTTGGAATGGTAAAGCACCAACTGAATGGTAAGGCTCTCTTTGTGCAGTTGTTACTGGCTCACTAAATATGCATTAGATTCCCCCTTATGTAGCTGAAGTAGAAAGACATTCCACCATCAGGGGGGGTTGGTTGCATGCGGCTCAGAGCAGCTCGACGTAATTGGCTGGGAACATCCCAAAGCTCCCATCTGGAGCCGAGCCTCGCCACCAGCCCTCGTCAATCATTTCTATCCCTGTGATGATTTCATCCGGGTCAAAGGAGATCTCTGTGTCGTCCGCTGCAGAGAAGGTGGAAGAGAAGGACTTGATCTTTATGGAACCAGGTTACACCAACAACATGATCATACAGTTTAACTGTACTAATTAAGCGGTAGCACAAAGTCTGCTTTGTAAATGTCTATCCTCCACTAACCGCTGTCTCCTCATCTGCCCTGCTGGTCTGATTTCTGGTTCCGTTTAAGCCCTGTTTCCAAGTACTGCATGCACTTACCAGCCTGGTAGTCGTACAAGGCCCTGGCACACAGTCCCCGGTCAGTGGTGGCATCCGTGGACGGCTCAGCCTGGACCAGACAACAGCACACTGAGTCTGTGCTCTTCTGCTTTTTGACTGTCAATCATAAGCCTTTCCTTTTGTTTTAAAGACATTGAGCAACCAAAGCTAAGAAAAAGGCTAACGTATTTGTTCATGAAAATGAAGTGTAACCAAATTTTGTGACATGTCCCCAACCCTCAGTGCCTGCAGATCCAACACAAAGCCATCACAGTTAGAAAGTGTCTAGTAGTAGAGTTTTCACTATGATGTCACACATGACACACAGGATCGCTTGCATTAACATTTTAACACCCAGCTACTTCTGATTTAGAGAAGTGAGCATTTACGCTACCTGTGGAGGCATCTCGTAAAGTGCTTCATCCTCATCCTCCCCGACAGCCTGGTACAAGTCCTCATCTTCCACCTGGGGAGCCTCATAGAGGGGGCTTTGCTGTCTGCTGAAGTCTGGTGGAGAGGGTGTCAGGGAGAGGGAAAAAGGAAGTCACACAACAGTATCCTCAGCCTGCTCTGTCAGAGCACAAAGTTATTTGTGCGATTTTGATGGAGGAAAGTGTGAGATGCTTTGTGGTGGACTGCGGACAGGAATACAGCCATACAGCTGACCATGGAGGGTGCTCCCACCTCTGCGAGGGCGTCCTGTGGTCTGGCCTCGGCCAGTTCCTCAGTACAGACACGTATTCACGCTTTCATTTATCTATTTATGCATGCATACAAACAGTCACATGAGCATGCACGTGCACGCACACGCACAGAGGCATACATGCATACCGCTTCCTATTGGAGAGCAACCAACCTTGGAAGATAAACCCAGCTGGAAACCCAAAGGAGAGACACAAAACCATCAAGAATCCCAAAATGAACATCCATCTGCTGCACCTTGTACAGCCTGCAGCTCTGCATGGCTGGTGTGGTGGCAGTCTGCACCTGCATGTATCTTTGTGCTGTCATGCAAGAGCACGTGTTTGGGCTGCTGGGACTGTGGCAGACCTGAGGCTTCAGCCGGAGTGTCAGGCATGGTGGCCACAGGAGACGTTCGCTCTGTTTCAGCCTCAACGCTTTGCTTGGACACAAAGGGGCTCTGCAGCCCACCTGAGGCACACAAGATGGACAAGATGAAGGTGCCAACCACATGGAGGGATGGCAGAGTCAACAGGTACGGTGGGAAAACAAAAATACATGGCCCAGTGGAAAGCTCAAAGACACCCTTAGCAGCGACGGAGCAGTACACAAGCAGACATCAAACCAACCCCTGCAGGCAGGTCCAGGTAACAGCAGGACACCACCACGACATGTTCTCACCTCGCTGCGAACTAACAGGCGTGTTGCTGGGAGACACGCCGCGCTCCTTCTGCTGGAACACCTCCCTGGGATTGACGGACCGCTGAGAGATGAGAGAGGCTGCCTCCTGGCAGAGACAGCGTGCGTGTATGAGCACGCACACACATTACTCCATTAGTCAGCACATGAATGCCTGAAGAGACATGCAGTGACAAAACGAGAGCTGCACAGAGAACCTAACCCTGGAGCAGAAACCTGAAGTATTTATGAAAGAGGTAGCAGTGCCAAAACTGGACACCTCACTACATTACACAAAGTGAGAATGAGAATATGGCCTGTGTACTCACTGTCGATTCATAATATTAATCCTGTCAACAAAGCCAAGGGAAAGCGATTTGCTGGAACAGTACTGACTAATAAACCCATCATGATCACAAGTTAAAACACATGAAGAACAATAATTCTGGAGGGCGTGAATCCAACTAAAACAAAATGCAGAAACCAATGGGACCAAAAGGGAAGCCCTGCAGCACTCACAGTGGCTTTAGCAACAGACTCTCCACGTGTGACCTTCTTCTGAGAAGCCTCCAATTCCCTCTCCTCTTCCTCCTGTGAACCAGAATAGCCTGCTGATTTTATGGGACAAAAAAAATAGACGAGGATAGATGCTACAAACCGACAGACACGAACTTCACAGGGATCATAATAACTAATCTGTCCAGAAGGTATACTTTGGCAGAGCAAGCATGTGACTGAACTATTAACATTCGATGTGAACAAACTATCCTGCCATACAGATACTGGACCACTGGATATTTTAGCATTTTCTGATGGCTAAAAAAAAAAAAAAAAAAACATTTATAACAAATAGCATTTTCATGCATTAGCAACACAAGTAACCATGAATATGAGAGATTATAACATTTACAGCTCTCTTGGGGCCACATTTCAGTCCTGCTGTCACCATAATAGACAGTGATCTCTACAGGATCTCTCATGCACCAATCAGAATGTAGATAACCATTATTCTACAGCAGGATATGTGAGACTCAGCAGCAAGACTGGCCCGTACCACAGGCTCAGTGAAAGATCTACTGTAAGTGAGTCTACTGATCTGACTCACGACACTGACTGCAGCTGCGTCAGAACTTCGCATTATTCACACTTACTCTCTGCTTCTTCTCCTGGTCTTTACTCTCAGTTTCCAGCTTCTGCTGGTACTTCCTGTCAAATGTTGCCGCCGCCACCCAAAAAGAAACAGTCATGGTCTGGTGAACGGTTGTACCGGGAAAATTTTTGCAAGGGGAGTTGTGAGCGTGTGGGCTGAATCTGTGCGGCTGGGGGGCTCACTTCTGCTGCTCCATCTGTTTGGCCTTTTCTTTGTCCCTCTTCTCACGCTCCGCTGCCTCCCTCGCCTCCCGGTTCTTGCGCTCCTGCTCCAGCCTCTGCCGCTCCTCCTCCGCTCTCCGGCGCTCCTCTTGCCTCCGCTTCTCCTCGTCTTTCTGATGGATGGAAAGCAGGGAGATGGACCTCACCTTTTCCTCAGCATAATTAGTCCAACTGGACAGTCAACAGCCAGCACGGCTCACAGATTCATTTCAACACTTCAGAACATTCCATACATTTGTACTGTGTGTAAAATCAAACTACCCATTTGCTAATAAAGTGCTTTGAGCTACAGACACGTCTGGGACAGAGAGGTTGAGAGCTGTGCTTCTACCTCTGCTTGAGCCCAGAAGTTGTCCTTGTTGGTCTTCTTGATTTCGGACTCAGCGTTGGTCTTCTGATAGACGGAGCCCTGGAGAATGTACCACAATCGGGGAAAACCATAACTTTCCTTCTTCTGTAGGCAGCTCTCTTCGTATCCTATCTCAGCTCTTTCAGCCCCTTTTCTCACACCTTCTGGCCACCACTAAAATCCAACCCCTCTGCAATCCCATCACATTTTAGGACAGGGTGTCAACACTGCAGTGCGAGCGTCCTCAAACAGAAACAAATACACCCACAGCAAGAATTCTGTGGAGGACAAAATGAATTCATGGGCCATGAGCTCAGGCAAGGATTAGTCATACTGCAGCTGAAGCCCTATACAGTAAAGTATTGTGGTGTGCAGTGATATTCCTACACAGCACAACAGAAAAATTTAAGTTACTGTAACACAAAAACAAAACTTACCCCAACAGGTCAGTATTACTTTTTCTCTCTCACCTTTTCCAACAGTATAAATCACCCAAGTGACAGAGGTCTTACTGTGGTCTTACTATGGATGGGAAAACACTACAGAAGCAGCTGTGGCTTTACAGAGCCAGAGGTGCTCACCACAGGTCCCTGTGGTCCAGCGTCTTTGAAACGGTTGGTCTCCTTGTGGAAGCTGTAGTTGGCTCCTGAGGCTTTAGCAACCTTCTGTACAATGGTGTCCGGCTCTACATCCTCTTCAGCTCGTGCGTTGATGGTCACGTGGGCACCCTGGAACACCTGATCATCACTCACGACAAACCAGCAGTACTCTGAGCTCCACAGTCCTCAGAATATAAAACACGTACGTCTGGAAAGGGTCCTTACACGTGCCGTATACGTCCACGTCCGTTTGACCAATGAGAGATACTGATCATTACACCAGCAGATTACCAAGTCCATGCTATACAACCTCACAAACCTAATGAGCAAAGTACTATATGAAGAGTCCAGGGAAAAAGTGATCATTAACTGGTCAATTTAATTTCTGTGGCAATCCTGAAATTGTCATAATTCCAAAACGGAATTACTTTCAATTATTTTCTCTGTGGAGTCCTTATGTATATATATATATATATATATATAAATAAAACTTCCAAATAACTAAGAACTTTGTTTTAGGAAAATGGAAACTGTTAGACACCTGCCTACGCACACCTGCCTTATTTATTCATGTCTCTAGTTCCACTATCAGTATTCTTCCTCACAGATGATGTTGCACAAATCCAACCCACTTCCTCTTTCGGCTGCTCCCTCTAGGGGTCACCACAGCAGATCATGTTTTTTCCATACAACTCACTGAGAGAGATAATTCTGTTGGCACCCAATATGCACTGGGGTGGATACAGAAGACGAGCCCACGTAAGAGGTTGTGAGGTCTAACTTGGTGAGAGTATCCAGAGATTTACAAACCCTGGCTGAGCTGAAACTTGCCAGCCTGCAGCATGGTGTGCTTGTGCTCTGAGCTAAAACAGAAGTGTTCCTTTCCTGTGTGTGAAGTCCAAATGCTGCCCGCCCCATGAGCTGACTTCCAAAATAGCTGTGCTGAACGCACGCTGGGTTCACCACACATGTTTGCTGTACTCAAGCTGACCAAAGGGGGGTGTGGTGGGGGGGCTTTCACAAGGCCAGGCATACAGCAGCAAGCACAAGAGGTGATACAATCCTGTACCTTCAGGAAGTTTGCCATGGTGCTGACATGGTTGGCACACTGTCCTTTCCTGGCGTCTTTCACTCCTTCGCCCGTCTATGAAGCAAGGACACAGAGCATTACCGCTGCAGTGTTGACACTGAGCAGGACACAACGGTAATATCATAATAAAACGTGATGCACTGATGCATGGAGCTGGTACTGTGATGAGCGTTATATTGTAGGCTAGTTGGCAATACACAGCCCTAATTACCGCTAATCTGCCCAATTCCTTTAATACATTGGCAGCAGTGCCTTGTCTTTGGGGCTGTGCAGCGTGCACTTGCTGTGCTTGTGTTTATCAGGCTCACGGTGCACACGTATCTCTGCAGCTCTCACCCAGTTGATGAGGACGTATTTGGGCAAGCCCGAGTTGGGGTCCTGGACGCGACAGAAGGCGTACATGACCTTGCCACTGTTGAGTTCTTCCACCAGCTCCTCCAAGCCTCCTTCTGCAATATGGTGCACAGTGTTCAAACCCAGCAGCCTCGCACATTAAAACTACCGAATGTGACACTGTACTCTCACCAAAGGGTATCGACATTGTCTCAGACACCATCCCTGAAGTCTGCCAAAATATATGAACGTTCCTAGACCTGCACTCATCTTGATATAACCAGCATGTCCAGAGAAGGTCATGTTCAAAGTGTAATGAGAACTCCCAGGAGACACTCACCTCCTTTCCCAGCCAGTCGGATGTCATTGGTGTTACCCTCATAGGTGAACAAGGCCCTGCAACCAGACAGCACAAAGACTGGGACAACGCAACAAACTCTGCAGTGAAAGCTGAACTTGTGAGCGCTCAGGTGCCGTCACCACACTGCTGCTGCTATAGCCACAACTAAACACACCAATAAGAGAAGGAAATCAAAGAGAGATCATTAATATGACAGACCCACCGACAATGGTACACCCAGCAAACGACAGGCCCCAGTCTCAGGACGACACTATGTTTGGCCATCTTCAATGCCACAGTACATAGTGCCCAGTGTCACACACCTACGCCTGGCACAACAAACCTGTCATGCGTAAAACCTGGGTGAAGAGATCATGTCAACAGCAGCAAAAATCTTTATAAATAAAAGAATATTGGAAATGTCTGTCATCTAATCGAGAGGCACAGGTCCAGAAGGGCCAGTTCGTTATGCAAAAACGCAAGCGGGGACTTGCCGCGTGTGCGCGCCTCGCTGCGGCGTGTCCGCAAACTTCCCTTCCGCTGCGAGCTGTTATACACCACTTCAGGTTTAGCTTCAGTTGACGAAACCAGCGCTAGGCAGTCATCTCGTCCTACTGTGTGTGCTAAGATGTGTGTAATAATGCTGTGTGACTTCCCGGGGTGAGCTGACTGCTCACACTCTGGGTTGGCCAGCTTCCTGTACTGTGCAAACGACGCCGTTAAGTCGGTGGATCCCGGAGAACCGGGTACCGGCGAGAGCTGTGCAGCACACGCAGAGAGACACTGAAAAGTAACAGCGGGATCGATGCCGAAAAACTCCCGTTTGTTGCAGCAGACAGCGGCGGACGTTCAGTGCTCTCCGGGGCCCAAAGGTTAGGGCACCTGGCCTCGATCACGACACGTCCGGGTTTTAAAACAGCTCCCACACAGTCACACGCACAGCGGATCGCATACACATCATCTGATTTTGACTGGAGTGGAACTCGGTTCCGCAGCCAGCTTCCCTTTATTATAAACGGTGCCGTCTGTCCGGGAGGGGTTGGAGGGGGCGCGGAAACATTGTATCGGCGAAACTGGTAAACTGTTACAGCGCTCACAAGCGTGCACGCGCGATGTACAAAAACGCCATCGTATCGTTTCGTGCGGACACGGTGCGGTGGGTCTCACACGCGGCATCTGCAATCCCTGACGCATGCAGTGTTTCCAGCGGGAAGTGACCTGCAGTGAAGCTCAGCCCTGACTGCACCCTGAAATGCAACGTGAGAAAAGCTGCCCTCGCCTTGGGAGTGTCCCGCGCGCACGGTACCTCATCCGGACAGTGATTCACACGGCTCAAGTATAAAGGCAATTTTAAAAACTTACTACTGTGAGCAACCAGGAAATGAACGCCTGGCTGCTCCTGTCACTTGGGTGATATGGTTTAGACATAGCAGCGCTAATATCCCTGCCCAAAGCTCTGGAACCAGGAATGTGCCTCACCAGTTGGTTTCCGACTTCTCGTCCACCACCTCCTTGTAGGCGGCCGTCAGCGCCGGCCCGTTTTTGCTCAGGTTCACCGACATGCTTACAGCGCTTTGGTACCGCTGGCGTAGCTGAAATGTCAGGAAGAGGGCTGCGGCTTTGGAGGAACTTCATACCGCATCAGCTACCTTCTCCTGAAGGTGCTTCCATTTGCAATGCGTTACCGCCCCCTGCTGGCCGGCGGGTTAGGCCATGTACATGTACTACAACAACATTAGTATCGCAGCGCTAACAAGTCCTGAAGTACAGTAACGCACACTGCACCACGTGCTGGGAGAAACACATAATGAGTGGTGTAAGCATGTTCCGAGTGTTTTAGGAGTGTAAATGAGCGTTGTAAACATTCGATTGTTACTGGATTGCGAGGACATTCTGCGCAGTCACTCCTGTTTCAAACCGCCTCCCCCCTCTGAAGAAATAAGTCTGGGGTGGGAAATGCCAATGAGGGTCTTGCCTAGGGCACCAAAATGTGCATAACAGGCCTGGTCATGCCCATTACTGGACAGAGAGACAGAGCTGATGATTTAGATACCCAGCAATTAACCCTGTAATGGGAAAAACAACAACAACCTGTTTTATGAGAAGCCACATGAGACTAGAACTCAGAAGAAACCAAAATAGATGCTAACTGGCTAACATTTGTCTCATGAAGTCATTCCCACCAAATGTAATGAAATGAGCAACAGCGCTCTGTGGCTGAACGTGCGGGGCGTCTGGCTGGAATGTGGATGTCTCAGATCCAACCCAGCCACCAGGTGCATCCCTGAGCAGGACCCTGAGAACCAGTTTCATTGTAGCATGTACTGCACTTTATATTCTGAAGTTTGGAGGGGCCGTTTCATAATTAACGTGGCTCTGAAGGTGACCAGGTTACTCAGTGCCGTAGGTTTCCATATGGGCTAGTGCAGCGTCACTCCTCACACTGTCAGACTCCCTATGGGCTGATGCAGTGTCACTCCTCACACCGTCAGACTCCCTATGGGCTGATGCAGCGTCATTCCTCACACCATCAGACTCCCTATGGGCTAGTGCAGCGTCACTCCTCACGCCGTCAGACTCCCTATGGGCTGATGCAGCGTCACTCCTCACACCGTCAGACTCCCTATGGGCTAGTGCAGTGTCATTCCTCACACCGTCAGACTCCCTATGGGCTGATGCAGCGTCATTCCTCACACCGTCAGACTCCCTATGGGCTGATGCAGCGTCAGTCCTCACGCCGTCAGACTCCCTATGGGCTGATGCAGCGTCATTCCTCATGCCGTCAGACTCCCTATGGGCTGATGCAGCGTCACTCCTCACACCGTCAGACTCCCTATGGGCTGATGCAGTGTCACTCCTCACACCGTCAGACTCCCTATGGGCTGATGCAGTGTCACTCCTCACACCATCAGACTCCCTATGGGCTGATGCAGTGTCACTCCTCACACCGTCAGACTCCTCAACTCTAACTGGGCTCTCTCATTTGTACAGTTGCTGCACTGTGCACATAGTGTACAATAAGCAATGTCATATGTGCAATACATCTCCAACATGCAACAAACATGATTTATTAAATTTATTATAAATTTTACAGCTTTTCCTTTTCATCATGCTATTTTAATCTGTTTCTCTGTAATTTATTATCACTTTTTCTAAATATGTTTGGCTATAATATGGCAGCAGTGTCATCTGTCTGTGTGAAACAGCTAAACACAGTTTTGTTCTACTGCAACTCTGGACCGACAGGAGATGGTCTGTCTGTCTGTGTGCCTGTCTGTCTGACTGTGTGCCTGCCTGCTTGCCTGCCTGTCTGTCTGTGTGCCTGTCTGTCTGTGTGCCTGCCTGTCAGTCAGACAGCCATTACCACAGAATTCAATCATTTCCCAAAAGTGTTTCTCGAGCATGACATGCAGCAGGCCACACATGACGTGCAAGCGCACACACACACATACACAGTCACACACACACAGCCTCAGGTTTGTGAAAGAGCAGTATATGTCACCAGCAGTGACCTCCGCTCACTTTAATCATGTGCTGCAAAGGAAGCTTAATATCTGCTTTGTTTGCTCAAATGGTTGCTTACAATTTCTTGTTGTAAAATAATGACTATAGAATACAGGATTGTATAAGTCTGAAAAATCCTACAGTGTAAATAATACAGTTCCGCCTTACAGCTTGTAGTCAACAGTCAATATGAATTTTTTGATATAGAGTTGAACAATTTCAGCATATTTTAAACATTCTGATGATGGGAGAAATGAATGAGCAGGTTCCCCATTTAATAACATCCATCCGTCCGTCCATCTGTCCATCCAGTGCAGAGTCATGGTGAATAACACATCCATCATTTAAAGATAATCAGCCACTGGTTATTACAGCACAGAAAAAAGCATGTCAGGCTTTTCCCCGCAAGCTTCACTGTCACAGAATACTGTTAGCACTGGCCATGTAGAAATGGCTGGTTATGACAGGCTTCCATGTGGCTGAATCAGGTAATCATCATTAGTCAATTATGTTTTAACAGCTCTGTTTTTAATTGAATTAAATAATCTACATAAAGTTAACAAAATACAGTACATATCAAAAGCAAACATACCATCTATCCATTCTCTATACTGCAATTCAGGGTTGTGGGAAGCCTAGAGCCCATCCCAGAACACATAGGGCAGGGGACACCAACACACACTATGGGCAATTTGGAGACACCAATCAACCTAACCAGCTCATCATTGGACTGTGGGAGGAAACCTGAGAACTCCCATCATGCACACAGTGAACATACAAACCCAAGGTGGGACTAGAACCGCAGGCCTGGAGGTACAAGGCAACAGTACTAACCACCATGCCACCCACAGATTGGGCAGTTAGTTATAATCAGAACCAGGAATTCATCTATAGAAAAAAATAAAATGATCACAGTTATTTAGAGATTCATACTGGAACCTTTAGCAGCCTGATCTCTCAATGGGTAATTGAGAGACCAGGCTGCTAAAACATCAGGCTGGGATGTGGAAACGTCCCACCGGAAATTTCAGCCCAGCCAGGCACCGTGTGTAGCTGCTCACTGCTTTCCCCAACGGGTTGGGAGAGCTAATTCCTTGCATATGACAAACATACTTGGCCATAAACCTGATTCCCTCCCTGTTCCCTTTAGCAGTTCATAACAAGTGGGATTATACAGTTTAGTTGGAAGGGTTGCGTACATCAAAGTAAGCAGTGCTGATGTTTTACATCTCCCAAAGTGTGAACCTAATTAAATCACTGTTATGTCTCTACATAGACATGAGCTGTGGCCACAAGATCAGTTTTGTCAAGAGAAACATTTAAAATAACACAGATATAGCAAAAAAAGTGATGCAGCTAAGCATTAGAATATCATAATGTAATTTGATTATTTCATACAGACATCACCTAGGATAAAGTACTAACAGGCAAAAAAGAACAGACATACTCAAAACTTCACCCTGTCCAGCAGAGGTAGCCAGAGATAAATAGTTATTGTAGGTGTCTCTCACTGTGAAGTTATGACGTTCTCTCCTCGTCGCTTCCCTCCATGGTCTCCAGGTGTCGCCGTCTCCCCGTTTCTTGTTCTTTTTCTACTATTGCATTTCCATGTGAGAATGTTAATCCTTTTAGTGGCCACAGCCATTCCCCATTTCCTACTGTTCTCTATATAAACTCAGTCCATCTGTTAAAGCATAGGCTTTAGTTGCCTTGTGCTCTGTTGTTTATTCCCTTATGTTGATTTATTCCATCCACCTGAATAAAACCTTCTGCGTTTCGACTCAGCCGTCGCCTCCATCTCTGCATTTCCCCAAATGTTACGGAAGTGAGGGCAGAGAGGGAGGACTTTTGTGTATCGCTCTGAGTCATGTGATCAGTTCTGGCCACGACCACTGTTTCTACAGAACATCCCTAGAGTTGCACACAAAAGAAATTCATTTAAAATAAATAAAATTTTACATAATTTCATAGACTTCAGCTTTTATTGCTCAAATGTAGTGTGTGTACGTAACATTAATTATCATACAGTTATTACTGGAGGTGTAGGTCACGTGTCATACTAACAGTTATTACTGGAGGTGTAGGTCACGTGTCATACTAACAGTTATTACTGGTGGTGTAGGTCATGTGTCATGCTAACAGTTATGTCTAGTGGTGTAGGTCACGTGTCATGACTCTGGAGAACACAGTTCCACAGTCCCAGACTCTGATGGTGCTGTGCTTTACACCATTCTGACCAACACCTGGCGTTATGTGTGCTCTGCGGAGGCCTGAAAAACCATTGAGTCTTTGTGATAGCATGACCTGCAGAGATACTGTATCACTCGGTAGACAGGGTGTTACTGAGCACAAATTTCTTTCTCTCCCTTTCTTTCTCCATCCTTTGTAGATTGAAAAAAAATTTCCCCCTGTGCTTTGTTTAATGATAAATTTTGTGTTCTGCACTGCAATCTTAACTTTTTCTTAGCAGTAGTATTACAACACCTTTCTCAAAAGTCCAACTCCAGTTTTATTGCTATAACACAGTTAGAAATCAATTTGTAACACCTATACTCAGAGAGACATGAAAAGTACTTGTCTAACTGGGGTGACTTTCCTGGGAGTCAGAGCCACACAGCCAGA
>JABJVR010001087.1:0-19835 GCA_025773905.1 Chitala chitala
CCCCCTTCTTTTTACTTATCCCCGTTCCCATGGGTTTTTGTTGGTTGGTTTTGTTTTGTTTTTTTCCCCCCCCCCCCCCCCCCCACAGCATGGAGATCTGCGACAAGAGGAACAACATCACCATGTGTCCACTGTGCGACCGGGTCTGCAGCTACTGGAACTTGGTGATGGCCTGTGGAACGGCCAGGGCCAGCCACCTCTTTGACAACCCTGCCACGGTCTTCTTCTCCATCTTTATGGCCTTGTGGGGTGAGCGCCCAAATATCCTGCTCTTACATACAAACACACACACACACACACACACACACACACAGGATTGTGCTACCTCCTCTCTCATACTAAACTAAGCCTTTAATGTGGACATTACACATGTGACTAAAGTGAGTGAGAACTTCTGTATGACTATGTTGTCCTTATGGCTGAGTGAGAACCTTTCTTAACCAGCATGCACGTGAGGTGGAATGCATTTCATGAGGCTGTTTAAGCAAAGTAAATTTGTTTACACTGCAGATGACAATTTCTTTCAGGCAAATTCAAAAACATAATTGGTTTTGGGTTATGTCAGACTATCATTTCAGCATAAACTTGAATTTTAAAATGGCAAACAGGAAATTTTAATATATTTCTGTTAAGGGGAAATAGCATTAACACTGGCCGCTAAAAAGCACCACATGTTCGACGTTGTGCTGAAACTCAGATGATGTGTGTGACACTGAACCGAAATTACGATCTGTCGTCTTGTTTGTCCAAAATCTAATTTGACAAGTAAAATGCACAGACCTACTGCCTTAAAGTCCAAAGAAAAATTTGTAAATGAAATAAGCACACAAACCCAGGTCACTTGTCATCCTATGCACACTTCAACATCCAAAACAAAATTTAAGAAAGCACTTTGTTTTTAGAAGATGAAGTATGGCGCCTTTGGAGTTGGGGAGGAATTAAACACGGGCTTACGATGCCTGATGTTAAATTGCTTGCACGTTGGGACTGCGTAGCGCTGTGGGAAAGATACTTTCCCTTCTTTGAACATAATGCAGTTGCATTTTGATGGTCTCTCTTTTAACCAGCATTCCAGCTACTCGGGTGCCCTTCAAGTTGTAGCTACCTTTTTATATATTTTATTTTTTAAACCCCTTGTAAGACTCAATGCAGAAGTTCATTCTCTGTATTTAGCCCATCCTCTGGGGGAGCAGTGGGCCACCATTTTTTCAGCACCTGGGAAGCTAGCACTGAGTGCCTTTGTCAAGGACACATCTGGCTGGGCTGGGATTCATACCAGGAGATTTCCACATCCCAGCCTGATGTCCTACCCATTGAACCACCAGATGTATGGGGTCAGCTGTAACACTTCCTTTTTATGAGACAGTGATGTAACAGCTGTCAGAGTTCACTGAGGGGTCTGAGGCGCACGTTAAACCGCACAGAGGAGATGAATTGATGAAAGGTTTGCTCTAAAATTAAATAGTCCCACAGTTAAGTGACCACGACACAAGGGAAGACACCTTTTATTGTGTTTATCTGACACAGTTCTAGACTGGACTGTAGCAGCACAGCTGAGTGTTGAAACCTGGAGCCCTTCGGTTCAGATCTGTCCTAAAAAATACCTCCACCCTCTGAGCAAAGACACGATTTTTAGCCTTTGGTTACTTTTGAGGCAAATGTTTTTTTTTTTTTTAATTTTTTTATTTTTTTTTTTCCCCCCCACTTTGCTCAGTTGTAGTTTGTTTAATAATTTTAACCATTTGTCTTTTTTCCATACTGTTTGAAACATTTTACTCCAGACAGGTTCAGATTTCAGATTTTAGTGCTGGCTTGAAAACTTTAAGATCCTCACAGTAAATTGTAAATAACTGTCTTACAATTTGAAGACTACCTTTACCCCCCTGAAACCGTAGACTGTACGTAAGAATCATGCGACTGTTGACATGACCATAGTGAAGGTGAAGGACTTCCGTTGTGTTCCAGCTGCCATGTTCATGGAGCACTGGAAGCGGAGACAGATGCGACTGAACTACAGCTGGGATCTGACAGGCTTTGAGGAAGAAGAGGTGAGAGTGATCATCCATTTCTCTACCCACTAAGGACTGACCTACTGTTGTGTCATTCTGGGTTTGGATTTTTTGCTTTAGTTCCCTTGAGGTGCACTGTATGTGTTGAATTGACATTCCTACAGTCAGGGACTTAATCTTTGACTGCATTGTTTAGTTTTTTTTAAATGGTGACATAAATCAGGTAACAGTTGGAAATTAGGTCAGGAAAATGGCATCAATGCAATTAAATTACCCAGAATTTGCACTTTGTATCAGTATATAGTGATGCTCCATATTGATGGACTGGGATATTGAGTATGGTTTTTTAACATTTTATTAACTGTAAACAACCGTTTTAACAGTTATTTGATTTATGTTAAATTAATTAAAAAATGTATACATTTTAATGAAGACGATATAGTCTGTTATCTCTACTAAGCTTTAATGTACTGTCTTTGTCAAAATATTCTTGTTCACACTTAAGTTTTATCAGTATGTTAATTGAGTAGCTCTAATGTTTATGAAGCCATTCACCTTAAGCGAAACTTGAATTTACCATAACAAATCCAGTCAAATAGACTATTTGTGTTTTTCACACCAACGAGACGTGCTGAATCGTGAGATTCAGAAATGTAACGCTGTCTTTTGTTTCCATGTTTTTTTTTTTTTTTTTCGGCTGGGTTTCCTGAAGGAATCTCTGAAGGTTTGGAACAGCTTCTTGCCGTTATTTCGCCCGTGTGCTGCAAGCTGACCGCTGCTCCTTCTCTACTCTGGCCTCTCTCTCTGCAGGATGCATCTGAGGACTTTCTGGGATTGTCCCTCACATCACATCTTCCCTTAATGCTCTCAGCACTTGGCACCACACAATTTCTACCCCCCACTCACTCTTGTCAAATCACTGGCACGACCCTGTTTGCTGTTGACCGTTGGCTCTTGCTGGGCGTGTGGTCACACCCCTGTCCCAGTCACGTGTCTGTGGTAATTTAGCCTTTTTCGCTTCCTGCTTTCTTGGGCACGCCAAGCGGCAGAAGAATCACAGCCTCTCCCCTTCATCCCACACCGGCTGGCCCTGCCTTAAGTGGAACTAACAGCCGTCAACGTTGGCGTTATTTTTTCGTGGTTACAGTGTACTGCTGAAGCCTTCATGGGACGCTAAAACAAAGGGGGTGGATCTTGTTTATGCATGAAAAGCAGGGAGAGTTTGAAGGTACTTGAAGATGCTGGAAGGCCGAGGGGTTTTTAGTTTAGTCCACCCAAAATCTGCATGATTGTCTTGTCTCAATAATGTTCTGTAGTTAACCAGTTATTACTGTGAAATTCCCTACTAAACCTACAATAATGGATCTTCTTTAACTAAGGGTGACAATTTGGAGTTCTGAAGGACTTTTAACTATTGACTGTTCATCCTTCTGTCATTTTGATTGTATTTGTCTTGTGTACAAATCAGTTATGCAAACAATGTGAAGTATAACCCAACATGTCTTTATAAATCGTTACATTGATGCTGTGCTTACAGAAAGCTGCCACCTGTTGATTTCTTTTTCTATGGGGGAATCCTTGATATGTTTTATTGCAGGACCACCCACGCGCGGAGTACGAGTTCAGGGTTATGAAGAAGTCGCTGAAGCAGGAACACAAAGCCCAGAAGGTGAGGTGCCTTCATTTAATTTGGCAGGGAAAAATCTCGACAAATGTTCCTAAATTTCTTGCATGACATTGCACACATTTTCCATTCATTAAATCTTTTTCATTTTCATACATATTTGCCCCCATTGGTTAGTGTGTGTAAAAATTTTTTTTGCATAATTAAGTGTTAAATAGTGAAACTGCTGAAATCTGCCCCTCCCCATCAGTTTTGAACATTTTAATCTTATGAACGTACAGCTCTTCACTTTTTACGAGACTTTAATGTCTCACGGGTTTTGTAAACTACTTGCACAGTGTTTTCCTTTCTGTCCCCCCCCCCCCCCACAGTCAGAAAAAGAGAAGCTGACCTGCCGAGACCGACTTCCTGCCTACATGACAAACCTTGTTATGATACTATTTATGGTGTGTATTGTTTTGCCAGTCACTTCTATAGCATTTGGAGTTTTAATTGCGTTTTTACATGAATGCATGAATGGTGTCCTTGTTAATGTGAGGTCTGGCATCGTGCCTGTCCATTTGAGGATTTTTTTTTTTTTTTTTATCCAAGAAATTCCTCCCTGCCCAGGAAAGCTGCCAGTCATTGTCTACATCTCTGCTCCCCAGGTTGGCGTGACCTTTGCCATTGTGTTTGGGGTGATCGTCTACAGAATATCCACCTCGTCCGCCCTCCACATGAGCTCCAACCCCACCACCCGCTCCAACGTGCGACTGACTGTCAAGACCACCGCCGCCATCATCAACCTGGTTGTTATCCTCATCCTGGATGAGGTCTACGGAGCTGTTGCCCGCTGGTTGACCATGCTTGGTCAGTGTGACCAAGTTGTCCTTGTATGGTCTTGTGCTAATGTAACTTTTGGTTTCCATTTTAAATTAGAAACACCCTATGCTTTTAATTTCTCTGTTTAGAGGTTCCAAAGACTGACAAGAGCTTTGAGGAAAGACTGATCTTCAAAACATTTATCCTCAAGTTTGTCAACGCCTTCACGCCCATTATTTACATCGCCTTCTTCAGAGGAAGGTGGGTACCTATAGTTTCCCTACGTTCACAGCTAGCTCCACTGTCCTGATATTTACAACAGTGCTCTAAATGTTGATTACATAAAATTGTGGCTCAGTTTTAAACACATCCTCACTTTGACCCTTTTCATTTTTGTGAAGGCTTGTTGGCCGTCCCGGAAGTTACTTGTATGTATTTGAGTCATATCGAATGGAGGAGGTAAAAGGCTTTTTCATTCATTGATTTTAAATTGGTGATCATGTGATTATGATTTGGCGTAAATTTTAAGTGCTATTGTATTGCTTGTATTGTATTGGAAACGTGCACAGAAGACGTACATGTGCATAATTTTATGTGCTTTTACGTTAATATGAGTTTTAGAAAAAGGTAAAGTTATACCGTATGTACATTTGTTAAAGTTTCACAGACTAAAGCAAAGGCCACCTTAGAGTGTGTGTGCGTGTGTGCATGCGCTTGCCTGTGCATATGTGCATGCGAGCGTGCCCATCCGCGTTGTTACTGAGCGGCGGGGTCGGGTTTGCTCGCGTCTTTCCCCCTCCCTCCAGTGTGACCACGGCGGCTGTCTGATGGAGCTCTGCATCCAGCTCAGCATCACGATGCTGGGGAAGCAGCTCATCCAGAACAACCTCTTTGAGATCGGGATCCCGTGAGTCCGGGCGCCCGCTCGCTCCCCCCCCCCCCCCGCTGTGCCCTCTGCCCAAGCACACCTCCCCCAGACAGCCTAGTTTCGTTGACACTAGGAGTAACCCCTTTTTTACCTTTTCATGAGCTAGTAGTAAGGGATGGCTTGAGGTCCTTTTATATTGCGAGTGTAACGCAGAATGTCAGCAGCAGAAACTGGGCTAACAGAATTGTGTGACCCAGTACTGAGACGTGGTTCTGACAAACAGATGAGTCTCCTCCTTGACCTGTGGTCCCCCTACATTTTCGTGCTCTCAGACACGCGCTGTCGGCCGTTAGTGATAACTGGGACCCAGCCCCCAGAATGCACAACTCGATGAGTGAGACAATTTGGGAATCCCTCGGGGGAGATTAGTCCCGTCATATCACGTCTCCACTGCAGAAGGGCTTCCAAGAAACGTGGCGACCGAGCCACTCGTGGCTGGGGAAGATCTGACACCGTGTCTCCTCCCCGCCCCTCCGCCTCTAAAAATACAGCAAGCTGAAGAAGCTGATAAGGTACATCAAGATAAAGAGAGGCGCGTTTCAGGAGGAGGAGCGAGAGAAGAAGCTCCAACGTTATGAGACGGACCACTTCCTGGAACCCTTCGCTGGGCTTACGCCAGAGTACATGGAGATGAGTAAGTAATGAGGCACCAGCATAACCCTCCTGTGGCGTTTGGTTGGCTGCCTGCCAGACATCCTCTGGAGTGACCAACTCCTACTACTGCTGCCATTTTTTTTATGTGGGGAGTGAGAGTGGAATTAAACAAAAACCAAATATAGGGATTCATTTGTTGAAAGCATTCAGCTGTATTAGAAATGCATAAAGTTATAAGTGGTTTTCACAACATACTTGTACGTTTTTACAATTGTATAAACTTGTTATAAAATAAGTTAAAAGTGACCTTGGGGTTAATCACAGTTCAGTCGCTGTAAGCACATGCCAGGGTTGTCGTAGTGTGAAGAAGACAAATACTTTGTAGCTTCATAGAATTTCTAAGACATTTTTAATGCTTCTCAGAGCGCAGCCCTGCTGTGAGAGCTCTGCTTGGATTCTGGTTCGAAGTCGTCATTGTGCCTGGTCCTCTTCCACCTACTCTTGAGTGGCCTGGTGGCTCAATAGGCAGAACGTCAGGTTGGGAAGCAGGAGTCTCCTGGTTCAAATCCCAGGCCAGCTGCCACGTGTGTCCTTGAGCAAGACACTCAAACACTAGCTCCTCAGCTGCTGCCTGTGGCTGTTACTGCCCCCCCCCAGGGTTAAATGCAGAGAACCACTACTGCTGTCACGTGTATGTGAAAGTCACTTTGAATAATAGTGTCTGCTAAATGAATATTGATGAAATGAACATGAACATGTAAATGAATACATGTAATCCTTCACCTTCTGAATTAGGTTTCATGTTGAATTGTGTCACAGACCTGCTGGGAAGCAGAACTGCCATGTGGTATAATACTTGTCTAGGTATAAAAGGAGTGCGAAGCAATAATGTTTTCACTCATAAGCAGTGGTGCTGCAGAGAGTAGCAGGCTTTAATATTCCCACAAGATATTTCAAGTTTAATCATTAAAGGTGCTCCTGTGACATAAGCAGGAAGTTGCAACCCGGATCTTTAATAATCTTTGGAGGTCTTTTATCTTTCTGTGGAATGAACTGCAGATCTCAGAGCTGGTATTTACACACATTTAGCATCCTGGCTTAGAACATCATTAAGGTCAGTCCCACTGTGAAAGAATTTTCATCAGCCAGTGTGTTTGTTTTCAAAGTGAGTCAATTAATCACTTCAAAGTGGCCGATCTTTCCAGAGGGAGGCTTTTGCGTTCCCAGCTGGAATCTACACAGGCCCTCATGCTTTATCCACATCTTGTTTACACATTTGGAAATTCAAAGAAAGTGGCTCGTATATTGAGCCGAATTTGGCCATTTAATCACTGCTGTACGCTGGCGTAAATGTCACAGGTATTACCGACTAATTGTCGTGAACTTTAGTGCAAGGAGGCCTTTAATTGTACACAGGACAGATTGATTATGTTCCAGTATCAGCATTGTGCTGAGTATGTGGTCATCTAAGCATTGCAGCCTAAAAATAACGAGGCAGTGGACTTGACATTATCACAAAATTGTATTGTCAGGCACGAGCAGAACACAGGCTGTGGATGACTTCCCTTTGGATAGGAAATCGTTTGCCATTAGGTACGCGAATTGCTTTCCGACTCTAAAATTAGAACAATATTTCCAGAACTGTATAAATACAATGGGAACAAGGGCAGGGATGAAAGTGAGCCTTTTTGCTATGTCAACACTTCAAATTGACTTCCTCAGTTTTACAAAGAGCCTCTTAAAGTCAAGGCTCGGCCATCATCGGGCCTCTTAATCCAGACTCTCCGTCTGTCTTCTCTCCCTCTGTATACTCAAAGCCAGCCCCCTCCACTGCACTAGCCATGCACTTAGTCTGTGGGTTTCATTAGGTGGGCACTGTTCAAACTCAAGAGTGGATTTCTTTTTAAAGTATCGCATCAGCCGGCCCCTCCCACCCACTGGTCTGTCCGCTAGCCCCAAGGTCAGTGTCCGTTTGGGCCCCCTTTGACCCATGGCAAGAATAAAGGTCCCAGAAGGACACTGTCATGAAACCAAGTTTCCTTGTTAAAATTTAATGGTGTCCTCCCTTCATCAGTGTGATAAGCCTTTGATGTACTTGTAGACTCTCCAATTATCTTTTGCCAGCTGATAATGTTACTGAGAGGCTCCTGATTGCTCCTTAGATGATGGCAGATAGTACAAGGGTTGTGCTTTACAAACACCTCAGGGGCATACTTAACCTGTTGTTACATACACCAACATCTTTAAACTGCCCTCAATATGAGTCTGTAAAGATCCGATCATTGCACCTGGGTGTGTAACATTCACTCCATCTAATTTTCCTCTTCATAGTGCAAAGGCTTTCAACTAATTTACTTCTGGCTTCATTTTTGCTGTCTCTCGGCAAGTAAACCCCTGTAAACTGATTGTAGTACCCTTTGCTGCATTAGATGTATGGCATTAATTTTTCCTCTGTCAGAGTTCCTGGATCCCCACTCCTTTGACCTCTGTACGTGCTTAACTAATGTAGGTTGTTGTATGAGTCAGGGCGCTGACTAGGGGCTATTTCTGTCAGTTTGCTAAACTAATGTCCAGAACACTGCAGTCTAGTGTGCTATAAACAGTTCAGATTAATTCAGATGAAATTCCATTACAAATTGAGGACAAAAATACAGAACCCAGTCAGATTTGGTCGAGTGACCCCGTGTGTGTGTTTTCCAAGCATGTAAGAACCTGCGGTTTTTTTCGCCAAGACACAACAGCTGCCTCTGACTAAACCATGCTGACTACCTTGCAGTTAACAAGGCCAGGGCTGCTGCCAACCAGAGAGCCTCTTCTTTCATCAATGCAAGCCAGCCCCACGCCCTTTCAGAAGGGGTTGCTGGTGATCCAGGATCCATAGGTCCCAAAGGTGTTAAATGTCCCTGTATTTGTTTCTCGAAGTGCACCTGGCCCCGTGGAGAATTTGGTACACGGCCAGTGAGGTCGATTTGGATGCCCTTTTAAAGAGCATGACCCACAGGAAAGTGCTTTGTGGGTCATGCAATGCTGATCTGATTTTATCTGAATTGCTACATAGTCTTTACAGTTGTCTGTTTTAGTGCATGCACAACTTCCGGTTTGGAAGGAGAGCTAAAATATGGCAGTCGTGTGGGTGGGTGAATATGCTGAACACCCCCTGTGGATGTGGCAACCCCCCCCTTCCCAAAGTGGGCTGGTGTAAGAAACTGGACCTAAAGTGCAAAGGGTGAGGTACCGATGGGGAGGGGCTTTTGAATGTATCCTGATCACCTCCCTGCCATCCTGCTGGTGCCTGCTGTCTCAAACCGGGACAAATAGGCATCACCCACATTAATTCACAAGTTGTGGCACAATGACATCCCTCATTCACTGAAATAAATTTGTCTCCTTCAGGGAGGAAAACCTCGGCATTCTTGAGGGGGGAACCCTTGGCATATGATTTTGCCTAGAGAACAGGGGAAGGCTAACTTCACCAATGAGACTTTTAAAAAGAAAAAATTAATATTTATTGTGGTGTATTTAGTTAGGAGTTATGAGCTGTACAGCCCTTCCGTCCTCTCTGCAGTTATCCAGTTCGGCTTTGTGACCCTCTTTGTGGCATCTTTTCCACTGGCTCCCCTTTTCGCCCTGCTCAACAACATCATCGAGATTCGTCTGGATGCCAAGAAGTTTGTGGTAGAACTGAGAAGACCTGTAGCTGCAAGAGCAAAAGACATTGGTAAAGTCCCGTCCTCTTGCTCCGCACCATCTCTTTTATAACACCTACACCTGAAGCGTGAACATGTCTTGAGTTTTTTCTATTTTATTTTTTTTATATATGAAGATGACATGTGGTAAGCGCATTGCTTTTCTGTGTGACTTTCCCTTCTATACTCAGTATGTCCCTGTACCTTCATGGAATTAAAAACTATTTCCTCTACAAGAGAAGCGCTGAATACTACAAATGAATTCAGTTAAAATGGCCTGTAATATAGCATTTTCTTACCTTAGTCAAAAAATAATTAAGTATTTTGCAGTATTTATGACAAAATTATCAATTTGTAGCTGTTATTTAAATGTTTACCCTGTATTTGTGACTGCTTGCATTAAGTTGAAAAGCAGTACCATCTAGTGTGTTTATAGTTTGGAGCTCTGTTACAGAGATGTTCAGAGCCTACTTGTATATATGATTTAGAAGAGCGTACGATTCTAAAGAAGAGAAGAAGGTAACGTCGACATAATCCAGAATCCATTTTAGATAAGTTTTTTTTTTTTTTTTTTTTTTTTTTTTTAAATGTTGGTGCGGTTTATCGGTATTTTTTTATTTTTTTTATCCCTTTCCATTTAGTTATGTGGTATAACATACTAAGGGGGATAAGTAAAGTAGCTGTCATTGTGAATGTAAGTTATCCGTTCTGCATTTAGCATGTATGAAGCAAAGTTCCCTATTTCTGTGGTAACCTTTTGTTTTTCCTGAAGAGACTTTACTCCATAAGGCATAGAATTAAAAATAGTTACACTGGGGTGCTGGCTGGGTTAAGTATTTTTGTCCATAGCTAGTTCTTGGTCTCTTTTTTTTTTCTTTTTTTCAGACTCTCCCTCTCTGAGCTTTACTGTACTCAGAGACATGTTTTTGTAGCAGTCTCCTTTTGAAGCTCTCTGTTAAAGGCCTGATGTCCTGTGAGTTTATATCAACACTCACTGAAGCCTCTTGTAAAAGTGAATGCCCCCCCACCCCCGCTCCATCTTTTCTCACTTTTTTGTGGAATCTTACCAAATACTGTTCTATGAGGCAAAAAAGCGAGCCTTATACGGTCTGCCGTAGTGCCGGGCTCTCGCCGCCCATAAACCCCATAGTGGCCAGCAGACCGTCAGGATGTTCTGAGATCCCAATCTCTTCAGAGACATCTTTCTCTGTTCCCGTCCTCTCTATCACAACAGAAGGTGTCAGGTCCCCTCTGTCCTGGTGCTGATTGTGAAGTATGCAGTATTGGGGGGGGGGGGTATAATCAGGATTTGCACAACGTCACCACCAAGGCTTCCCAAGTAAGGGGATGCAAAATCCATCTTTGGTCAATGGAGATTATTTAGGAGCAACAGGATTATCGTGTTATCAACATCTTGGTTTAAATGAAAAGTAATCGATAAAGCCAGTGGAAAGTAGGAGAATGACAGTCTGTAGTTATAGGAAGCCACCACAGGTTATACTTCAGGTCCTAGTGATTAACTTTGTGCAGGCCAAAAGTCAGTGTCTTCACTGGGGAATGGAGGAGAGGCCTGGCTTTTCCAGTAGCACCATTGTTGTTCTGCGTTCGTCAGACAGGTCAGGAATAAGTTCACCATATACCCAGCAAACGGGGAACATTCCCAGAACATTCACTGACATCCCCAGAATGTTCTGGATGTTGTTGGAATGTTCTGGGAATGTTCCCTGTCTGTCTCAATATAACCTATATTTATATACCCAGCAAAATCAAGTACACCTTGGTCCTCAGCAGGCTGCACAATGCAGCATAACTCTTAACAGTCAAACTGTATGGTTAAACAAGCAAGCAAGTTTTAATTGGATGAATCTTTACTCGGTTATTCTTTTAACACTTGGCTAAAACAGGACAAGCATACAATATATTCATGGAGCTTGTAGTCATTTGTGTTTGTTCATCTAATCAGAATTGATAAACAACTCGTAAGACCACCCGGACGTCACGGTCTCTGTAGAGTTGTAATATTTCCCTAATTTTGGTTCTGCCATGTGTGAGCCCTTGACTGTGTTGTCTTTAGGTGACATTTATCCCCAGTTGTAAATGGTGTGTTCTAACGGTCTTTAATAAATGAGTGAGCAGTACACGGACTTGGTGTGATTGGTGCATTAAGGAGAGCACAAACGTTTAATTAACGTCACTTGGGCAGCTTCTGTATTTACTAAGCCTGATAATGTTTCTTTCAGTGTTTATTTTTTTTATTCCCCCCTCCTGGTACAAGATTGATTGATTGATTGTCTGCCGTTGCTTGCAAGTTCCACCTCCAGCTTAACTCATCAGTGTGGTGTGCTGTCACCCCCCCCCCCCCAGGCATTTGTGATCTCATTCACATCCGATTTCATCCCTCGCCTGGTCTACCAGTACATGTACAGCCCAGATGGCTCGATGCATGGCTTTGTCAACCACACCCTGTCCTACTTCAACGTCAGTGACTTCCAGCAGGGCAAGGACCCCCTGGATCCCATGTTTCTGGGGTACAGGGTGGAGATCTGCAGGTACAGACCCCTGTTTACTAACAGTCAAACGTGTATGCCGCACATTTATAGCCGTTCTGATCAAAGATTCCAAGTTCCAAATGCATTTTTTTTCAACATGGAATATTTCAGGTAAGTGTTCCGTAATGCCTCGATTTCACTGTAAGGTCCATGTCTTTATCATTCCAGGTACAAGGACTACAGAGAACCGCCGTGGTCACAGATGCCCTATGAAATCTCCAAGGAGTTCTGGGCAGTGCTGGCAGTCAGACTAGCATTTGTTATAGTTTTCCAGGTCAGAAATCTGTATTTAATGTGACTCCCATATTTACTGCTTAAACAGGATGGTAATTCAAGAAAATCTCAGTGTTACATTGCAATAAATCTGAAAGACATTTTGTGTAACGCTTAAATAATGGTGAAGTTTTGAGTTCGTTGGCAAAAAGCAATAGTCTGTATATGTAGTAAAAATCCCAAATGGATCTTGTTGACTGGTTGTTTCTGTGCCCTACTTATCATAAGAACTGCTCGAAATTAAAACTCTAACTGGCACTTCTACAACAGTATAAAAAAGCCTTAGAATACAGTTTAATTAAATACAAACCTCACACTGCATCTCGCTAAGGTAACCGTCTGAATAGGTAAAATTGGGCTCGTCACCTCCCTATGAGGTTTTAAGCAACTACACCAAGTTCCTTGTTAGTGGTAACTAATCAATCTTGGTGCACAAATTTACATTGCAGGTCACAGTTTAGTATTTGGAGAAGGTGAATTTTATTGCAGCATGAAACAGTATGTTTTGGTTTAATAAACAGTCCACTGTTTCAGCCCTCTTCAACCTTTTGGGGTTGTATTACATTGATAGTTTGTTTTTATCTGGGAAATAGTAGTAGCCAGATTTCAGATATAAGCAAATAATTTAGTAGTTTTCAAAGGTATTGTAGAGTTGCGTGAAGGAGACATTAGGTAAGTCACAGAAAAATTCTGTTTACATTGCATGTGCATGGACTGATGTAATGTCACTGAAGCTAAATATTTGAGTGAAGATGAAAAATGGTGGGTCACAGCTGAGCCATCTCTTCTTGCACAGAACGTGGTTATGCTCATGAGTGACATTGTGGACTGGCTAATCCCAGACATCCCCAAGGACATCAGCCTGCAGATCCACAAGGAGAAGATTCTCATGGTGGAGCTCTTCATGAAGGAAGAGCGGGGCAAGATGCAAAACCTGGACGGCGTGGCGATACGGGAAGGAAAAGATGGCTGCAACAACCACAACTCTATGCCCCGCCCACGCTCCACCCCAAACTCGCATACCGGCGACTTTTAGCACCTGTGCACATTTGCATATGTCGGTCAGCCCTTCGCTCTTCTACTTCCTCATCCGGACATTCCACAGACGGAGTGCTGATGCCACAGAAGGGTCTGGAGATGGGCTTAGAGTTTTTTGTGCCATGAAGCTCTTACAGTGAATTATTACTAGTCAAAGTGGGGTCAAAGAATGTGTAATCTCATTCAAAATGCAGATGTCTGATAAGATGTTTCATTCACATGTTCCAGTCCAGGGAAATGGGTTTCTCCTTCTGACAGGTTTTGTAATGAGAAATTAGTCTCCTGCTTCACCAAGGCTGTCCTTGCTGGTATATTGGTGCAACTAACAGCACTTAATCTGTCTTATTTTAGTTCAACTCTTTTTTTTTTTTTTTTTTTTTTTTTTTTTTTTTTTATTTAGTTTTATTAAATTGTTTTTTTTTTTTTTTTTTTTTTTTTATAAATCAATTAAGAAAAATAATAAAATTGTCAAGATGGCACTTATGAGTGGGAACTTTTTAACGCATCTTAAAATACAGTTTTTCCACTTGTTTTAAGGGGGTGTGCTGCTACTGTAAAGTGTTTACTGTGCTGGGAAAAGTAGCCAATAAATGTAAATTTTTTTCAAATAATGGAATTTTAAATTAACCTTGTGTTCATTTTTATGAAAGGTCACATAAAATCTTTAGCATTTCAAATTAAGAATGAAATAGTGCTAATCTGATTAGTACATACTTTTTAAATTAATTCAGTATGACTGTTTATCAAGTTAATCAAAGCAAATCACCTCAACTAAACCTTTTATACACGTGGCATTAAGACTTTGCAGATATATAGTGTAATAGTAATAACGGACACTGGGGTAAAAGTGGTGTTTGCAAAACAATGTTACTGGCATATGAAATGCTAGCTTCCCCCCTCTTAACAGCGCCCTTGGTTTATATCTTGAGTGATAATGTAAGCCAGCAGAAAACAAAAACGGTGGCAGCATTTTAAGGAAGTCGCATTTGTCAAACATTTAATTAGAAAAAACTCAGGAACTGCACTCAAAAGCAGTGCCACTTCAAGCCTTAAACACACGTGTGTACCCTGGAGCAGCAGAGGAAAATTAAGTACATGACAAAGATGACAAAATTTCTCCATGGTTCAGGGGCTGGTTATACCTGCTTTTTCTCTTCCTCCACACTAGTGTGATCTGGGCTTTAATTCCAGACTTGCACTGACTATAATGATTAATGGTGTCCCTGTTGTCTTCATGCATCTCCCAATTTCACAGTTTCTTGCTGGCTGTAAGATGCATGCTTCATCTGTAATGGAACTGGCTGATGAAAACAGGACAAAGTTTCCCACATATACAGTTTTTGTTTTTTTTTTTTTTTTATTAATTTGTGTGTAATCACTGTAAACAAAATTGTATGAATGAGAATGTAACCTATATTGTATATACCTATGTATATAAAACTAAGTATTAAAATAGCTTACAAGTAGAATGTGCAGTGCCAAGAATACCCAAATATTTTTTAAACACAAGTTTTGTTAATTTAATGTTGAGCCTTTTACCTGTGATTTTTATGAACAGGACAGAATACACAAGGTACTTGGTGGAAGGATTTATTGTTCTTGATAATTTGAGTATTTTCTTTGATCTAAAGTTAACCGAGCGTGTTTTTGAGATGCTGTAATAGGTAACTTGCTTGACTTCTGTATGACCATTCCAGGGATGTTCTCAGTAAGTTGTGCCACTCTCAAATTCTACATTATAGGCCATCATTGTGTTCAAATGTATAAAGCACAGTTAATGGCAAAAATATTTCAAGGAGCTCATGGTCACACAATGGTTTTTATTGTCTCCAGATATTTTTATTTTGACAAATGAATTTAACCTCATTATACAGTATAATCATATTATATGTAATTTCATAAGCATTTGCTTTAAAACCTCAGCACCCGATCTTCTGTGCATTGCAAGCCTGTTGAAATGTGTTTTTAAGATTTTTTTTTTCCCTTCAGGGGTGGGGGAAGAGGTTGTTTTTTTTTTTCTTCTTCACAGAAACGTTGTTGTAAGGTCTTAATGTTAGGAATATCAGCATAGATGCAACCTAGCCTATATCTGTTTAAACATAATTAATCCACTAAAACATGATTATACAGTCTTTCAAAACTTTGCACCCATAATAACTCATGCATTACAGCCAAAAACGTCTACAAGAAATACCAAAGTATTAAACTCTACTAAATGCCGTAGATTAGTTTAAGTTAAATTGTATTGACTTTGTGTATGATTTTAAAAGGTGCCGAGTTTAAAGGTGCATTGTATTCCTGACACCAGCTTTACGGAGTTTATGTTGCGGTATTTAGAAGTCATACTTGCCTTTACTTGCTGTTCTGGTTAAAGATGATGTTGCGTCGTTTCATTTTAATTGACTTGTATCGCTCCAACGTGCAATGAAAGAAGAGTACTTTATGGTGTTGTACTCGTACATAGTAAAAATATATAATTTCATAGAAATGTCTTGGTTAATTTTATATTTTGTATTCATACAGATTCTATAGATTCTCTTTTGTTGGGAAGTGAATCCTAAGAAATAAACAAAATGGTAAAATATTGGTATTTTGTTTTTATTATTACTGTTTTTACCTATTGAAACCTTGTTGACATCTGTCGTCAGTACAAACAGGAGCACACCAACACTAAACGCAGGCCAAAAATTACGTCGTTACTACGAAACATATATTAGATCTTTTCTCGTTGCAGGCATAATTATATCGTTAAAACAAGTTAATCAAACGTTTTAACAAGATTGTCTTGTGTAATGAGAAAAGATTTTTACGACAATATCTGGTAATGACGAAGAGATCCGATCATCAGACAATTCCATGAGCAATTACATTTTTGTATATAAATACATCTGTTTTCCTTTCCCAAACATAAAAAAAAATTAAAATCGGTTTACATAATATAGTCATATTTCCCCCCTCGGCGTGACAATGTTTACGGATTTTGAAAACCTTTTTAAAAAGCAAAGATCCCTGGACTTCCTTGGTAATCTGAAACCTGTCCTATTTGACACAGTACAGTGTTGATGAAGGACAGATTACATTGTCTCAGGAAACGGACGGACAGGAAATGCGTGTGTTAATACACACAAATACTGCGGAATGACGCTGCGCTCTTTCACTTGTCTGGCACCTAAAATTCTGAAATAAAAAGAGGGAAATAAACCTAAAGTTCTGCTTTGAGAGGTGATCAATCAATACATTTTTCCATATGGTAAATTAAATTTTAAAAGTCGCTTTTCTTCTTTTAAATTCTTCATTGTATGTGTGTGGTGTATGGTCAGCATTCTTTTTTTTTTTTAGATTCAGTATGCATTGATTTCCAATGTTTATCTTACATTGTATGTTTTTTTTTATTCACAGATAAATTTTTTTTATTGTATCCTGGCTAATAAAAATAAATAAATAAAAAAGGGAGAGCATGATTAAACATGTTTAAAGTTTAATACAGTCTAAAATGCACGTCTTATGAATAGTGAATTTTGTAGGCCTGGATCCTATATCAGACAAGCCTGGCCACAAGGCAAAGTATTGCAAGTCCATCTAATGAACCGATGGTTGTAACGGGCGCGCCATCTAGTGGCCCATAGAAGAACTTTGTGTACAACGTTCTCCGGTACGTTTACACTGTACAAAGTTGTATAACAGAAGTTTCCAAACTTTTTTGCACCACGGACCGGTTTCATGTAAGACAATTTTCCACCGACCGGTCACTGCGTGCGCATAATCAAGCTTAATAAATACAGCTCACCATAACGCAGAATCAGTGGGAGCAGCCCTGACCCTAACCTTGCAGACTTCGAATCGGTCCGAGGCCCGGTGGTTGGGAACCACCGTTATATAAAATACCTGAAAGCTACACTTAAGTAGACGTTTAGACATTGTACTATAAAATTACTTAAGAAAAAGTCAAAGTCACCCATAGTAATATTACTTAAGTGAAAGGAAAGTGTGAAAGTATTTGTTATTAACAGTACTTAAGTATCAAAAGTAGTTTCTGAATAAATGTACTTAAGTATTGAAAGTAAAAGTAGAATTCGAAATTTTTATTTTGCCGCTTTTTTGACCTGCCCAAACTTGTTACGCAGAACTCACCGACTGAAAACTGAAACTTTGGAGGCGTGTTCTATTTCGCAGTAAGTACCAAAAATGCCAAGTGGGAAATTTACTGGAGTGAAAGTATGAATTTTATTTAAGAAAAGTAGTGATACTATTAATTCGTTAAATTACACCACTGTTTATATATGTATAAGAGTAAAAATATTTCAACATTAACAACATTTCGTTGATTGCATTCCCTTCACTGTGTATATATTAATGCACCTTGTTACCATTGGAAAAGCAGCGCTGCCTCAAAACGCTCCTGCGTCTTTAAGAGCTGTAAGTACGGACGATTGCAAAACGACACGGGAGGGCTGTGTTGCATTAGCAATATTTTTTAATTGTGGGAGATATGCTTGTGTATCTCCTCTCACTTGCGTTTTTAAAAGTTTTAAAACGTATCTGAACAGCTATTTCAACGCGAAAAAGAAACCAAACCAAAGCAAAGGTTAAACCCCACTGTCGGTACAGTCGGACGTCTTCACCAAGAAAGTGACGAAATACCTGTCGGGGACCAAGGATTTCGTGGAGAATGAGTGCGTTCCAGTCGGCTCTGCTTCAGATATCAGAAGGGCTGGCTCCGGATAATTTGGATGCGATGGTGTTTTTATGCATTCCGGTTATAGGAAAGAAGAAGCTCGAGAATGTCAAAAGCGGGATCAAGCTTTTTCAGTACTTGATGGAAATGAACAAAATTGGCGAGGATGACGCCGAGTTCCTTCGACAGCTCCTGCTGGAGGTCAACAGGCTTGATCTGATTTGTCTGTTGGACAACTTTGAGAAGCATCGGTCGTGTCACCGTGAAGACCAGCCAGACCCTCAAGAACAAGGTAAAACGAAATGCATGTTGTCGTCTTCTAGTGTAAAGTCAATGTTAAAGATCACAGGTGGTGTGTTCGCGCGCGCACTAATGTGCATGTTGTGTTAGGGTGCTGCATGCTACCTTTTCGTTTTGGAAAAACGGTGTTATATTGAAACGCTTCTTTACAGATAAACTGAACATTGCAGTCGACGTCATCGTTGAAAAATTGGGCAAGAACTGGCGAACGTATGGCCGAAGACTTGGCATGTCCGACGCCAAATTGGATCACATAATGGAAAAACACCCATATAACTTGCAGGAGAAGGGTTATGAACTTTTGAAGGAGTGGCGTAAAGTGCACGGTAAAGAAGCCAGGGTGAAAACCTTGATCGACACACTTCGTTCATGCAACTGGAATTTAACAGCAGATCTCGTAGAACGAGCCCTGTTACAGCAAAACACGTGTGCATGATTGTGTACCTAAACTTCAGATTCAGTTGTACTGTGATAATGACTTCAATATATGGTGTGAACAGTAACAATATCATGCAAAAAATGGTGAACCACTTGGGAACGAAGTCCATTTAATATGTGAACGCCACGGCGACGCTAGGTGGCGCAGACTTACAGTTTTGGTTTCTTTTTCGTGCTCCGAAGCACGCGAATGGCTGTAGAGCATAGGCTGTCAATTATAACCAGTTTTGACACTTTTTAATAATTTAAAGTACACTAAAATAAAACGTGTATTACCAGTGTAAAACACCATCGTTAATGCACACAGTACACACTGAATCAGAAGGCAAATTTTCTATGTTTTTCTCAATGGAATTATTATTTTTTTTGGTATTATTTAATGAAGCACTTTACATTGAGCTAATTTGTATGTGAATTGGGATGACAAGCCAGAGGTTTGCACCTGTAATTCATATTTACAATACAAACAGATGCCTGATTATTCCTGTTTTGAGTTTACAGCTGATTAAACCTTACATAATACATTTGTAACTTTTTTGATATGGCAGTCTGGGGCAGAATATAAGTCCCCATTTAGAATTAGAATTGGATAGTCATGAACTTCTGGGGGTGAGAAATTCATCCATAGAGTTACCGTGATCAATTTAAACCTTGGTTTCCATGGGGCAAGGTGTTTGCATATTCTGCCTGAGAACATAAACATTGCACAAATTGTAGTAACTTGCGTCTTTCTAAATTGTATACAGTTTTCATACCCTTGAGGGGTTGGACACTGATCTCCAGACTGTTTTCTCCTTTATCTACCATGGAATACAGTAGGATTATTAGTGTTCTGAATTTTCTCCCATTTGAGCTTTATGGAATGTGCACCTAAATGTATGTGGCATCTACTGTATTCAACATATAAATACTTTAGATTA
>JABJVR010001088.1:0-19822 GCA_025773905.1 Chitala chitala
TGGGAGGAAACCGGAGCACCCGGAGAAAACCCACCAAGCACAGGGAGAACATGCAAACTCCACACACACAGACCCAACGCAGGAATTGAGCCCCAGGCCTGGAGGTGCACAGCGACAGTGCTAACCACCACACCACCGTGCCGCCTATATATATACTCAGTTTTTGGTAATACATTAACTCTCTTATAATAGTTAGGTTTTATCAAATATATAGTCATACTGTTTAAATGCTTTATTATGATAGGTCATAAACCTAGAAAAACAACGTAAATTTAGCTGCAAGGCAGGTATATGTCATGTTTTGTATGTAAGGTAGGTTATTGTTTTCTGTTTAAGGCTCTTATAAGTGTAAACAATGTTTGGGAAAATTCATGTGAAGTTTTTTTTTCTCCCAGAGATGAAGAAGGCTGAATTTTAAATGACTGTTTAGTTGCCCAATGCAAGCTACTCAAACCCACCTTTGAATTAATTAACAAATGACAAAGGACGCGTGTATTTTTACTGCCAGTTTTGATGCATTTTTTTATTAATAGCACCGCATATTAACAATTCAACAGCATGTAAGACAATGAACAATGAGAAAACGTTACACACACTGTTCTTTAAACAAATGAAATGTTAGACTCAGCACAGCTGTGCTTGAACTGTGGTGTGAAAAATAAAGCACAGCCCATGGAAAGCCATGCGGTTTTCCACACATCTCTCTAAACTGCTCAGTTCATTCAGCCTCTGGGAAGTCAGCTGGGGTATTGCATCATATATATTCACAGAATATTTAACTTAATGTGCTCCATGGCAAAGTGACAGAATGGCAGAGCCCAAACCCGCTATACTGTCATTCCCGCAATAAAAAAACCGAACACGTTTAGGCTTTTTAAATGTCAGAGACAGTGTTGAATTTTAAGGGTAAAAGCTTCATTAAGTTAATGCAGTTGATCCAATAAACTAAAACTGTGGATTCTGTAATGGATTTGAAAATCAGGAATCAGTCTCTGAAAATTCACATCTTCTCTTTGTTGCTTAACAGTAAATACCAGATGGTTTCTCCTGTTTATCGTGCATTTCTGGAAGCATAGCACACGAGGTCACACCTGCCTTGTGCGGATAGTATATATTTAGAACCTTTGTGTCAGAGCACAAATTGAAAAATAGCTTTACATTACCGTCTATCAAAGACATTTACAGTTAATGTGTCTGACTGCACAGGACCTAGAAAACCACGTTATCCTAGTGCTATGCCAATTGCTTGTCATCTCACGCAACTTTTAACAAGCCCAGTGGTGCGCGCTGGTGTCGGTGGCTGACAGAGTATTCTAGCCACCGCATTTATCACGTGCGCACGTGTTCGGTTCATTAACAACCCGCTGTCTGTGGCGAATTCCCAGTGGTGGGCGCGCCTGAACATAAACACGGAGTACAAACAAACAAATGCCTCGCCTGCAAAGAGAGCTTCTGCAGTACGCCATGAACTTCTGCACATATATGAAGGTGTAACTGAACAGGTCAGCGCAATATTTCAACCCTTTGGAAGAGCCCATTGGTGGATTAAAATAATTGTGTACTTCAGCTGGCCACGCGTGACAACATCTTCGAACAATTCTCTAGACAAGCATAAGCATGAATTGCATGAATTTCCGTCCCAGTGCTTAATATCTCCTCTCAAGTGCAATTATCTCGTTTTATAAAATACTGTGTTCTGATGTGTTTTTATGACTAAAACATAATTTCGTACTTTTTGTGTTAAATTCACATTAAAACGTGCACCACAATATTTATACTAATTAGTTTCAATTTCTTCGCATTTTTCTGACATAAAACTCGCCAGAAAGCCAGTCACCACCACAAAACAACTCCGTTGTTGTAAATTATAATGTCAATAAGTTAAATTATGTCATTTAATAAGTCAGTGTTGGGAAAGCCATTGTTCTACACCTTAACCCCGAAATCCTCAAAGGGAAAAAAAAGATCAAGTTTATAAACTAGGCAATAAATGTATAGCCTGATGTTGTTAAATCTTTTTCATATGAGCTCCGGTAAATGACATCACCTGATCACACTGCAAAAGATGCAACTAAAACAAAATCGCTTTAGTCGTTTAGTTTTGACCTCCAAGGACAACGCCACTGCTTATTCCGTGTCCGTGAGACACACCCATCTGAACTGTCGGCTCTAAACGAATATGACAGCACCGACAATCCCTCGCTCGCTGCATGTGTGTGACTCTACAATATTCATCGCAGACGGCTGGTGGGATGGACTACCGTTTCCACAGAGCTGCGGGCTTGCAGGACGGAGCGGCGAATAGCCTCAACCGGGCAAGTACAAAGAAATCAATTTATTTAAGACTGAAGGAGTATAATACACGGCAACATCGCCCAGGTAGGGTGTCACGTCAAAGAGGCAGCGCGCTCGTGCGTGTAATTATTGTATCAAAATTTTAACACCTGCGTTGTTTATCTGGCGCGAGCTCAAGTCCTTGGCAGAGGACGCAAGTGTTTCACTTAGGATCGTAGTCTCCAAAGCAAGGATGCTTAATTACCGGGGTGGCCAGCGCTGAAAAGGCGTAAACGCAGCTCTGATGATTGAAATATGGAAAAGCAAGCTGTTGTAACTGCGATCAGTCTGGCCACGAGCATTTTGTCGCTAATCCTGCTGATCACTGCTATCTTTACTGACCACTGGTACGAAACGGACACCAGGAGGCACAAGGAGAACTGCGACCTGTACGGACCGGATTCCAATGACCAGAAAAACAGAGACATGCCGATTTATCACCTGCCTCTTGTGGACAGCACTAGTTCGCGGCGGAATCCCGCACTGCTGAAGCCGATTCATGTCGGGAGCAGGGAAGAGGAACTCCTGGAAAACTGGAGGTCAATTTTAGGGATGGGGATTCTGGAAACAGAATGTGGGAGACCGCTGTTCTCCACGTACGCTGGACTTTGGAGAAAATGCTATTACCTCGGCATGGACCAGGATATTGATAAACTGATATTAAAAGGTATGACGTTAGTATTTGCTTCAATATTCAGAATTTGACGGGCTACCCTTTGAGAATGGCCAATTTTAAGAATAAAAACATGTATTATTTAGCTTGATTGGAAAGGAGAACGACTTTATCTTAATAATATTCAGTTAATTTTGTTGAGATATAATAATTAACCTACCGATTAAAAAATCACTGTGTATATTTATTTATTATGTTTGTTAATGAACATGATCTTACGCAAAAGCATCGTTTGTAGCTAAATCATTCTAGCTCTATATTGTATGCCAGTGAAGATGATAACAGTAAGACTAATTATGGATCAATCAATACACTTTAACATTTCCTACAGTTTTATTTACAGCACCGTTCTTTAACAGTCTGAATTTTCTTAAGAGTTGTGTTGTTGTTTTTCCCAGTAAAATCGGTGGGCCCTTATAATTTGTATTAGGTTGTTTTCCTGCAAACAGATTTGCCTTTTTCTTTTAGACAATTCATTAAGATATTTAATTGGCTATTTAGTTCACAAAGAGATGTTAATATTAAGGTAGAGAAATATTTCAGTATCGATTCATCAGTAGCATATTAATTTCCTGTTGTATTGCGTTGCAGCCAATTATAGGCGCTGATGCATTACCGCGCGACCTCTTATTAATTATCTTTTCCATGGTTAAAATATTTAATATTCCGGAGCTGTAATTGCCCTTTTCTCCTCTGCTTGTCGGTATACGTTAATTATAAAAATCTAATTGCGCGTTTGTAACAAAGAAGCGGGAAAATAATTTAAAAATGCACGTTAATACAAAAATCTTTCATCGCCAGGTTAGCTCCAATTGGTTTCTGAATACGATTTACTTTCTTTGGTTAATAAAGAATCACGCTGTTGTATTTTCTGGTATAGCCTAATGGAAAATGCCGTCGTCAGCTTTAGGGCTACTAAAACTCAATTACTACGTATAATACCTCGACTCATTTGTCAGTGCTCATAATATATACGTTTATATGACCCATTAAGGATGCTAATGGGCTTCTATAGCCAGATTCAAAACGGCAAGTGGCTGAACACAGAGCCGTATTGAGAGTATATGACAGAAATGCAGGAGAAAAGAGGGTGGGCAGTTCTGTGTGTTGCTTTAAAGTGCCTGTAAGTGTATATAGCCAAGGTTAGCATCAAGGAACTCGATAAGGAATGGAGGGTTTTCCAATAACAGTATAGGAAGCGTGTGAAAGTTCAGTATGGGCCGCGCGCTGTATTGTAGTTTAAATAACAAACAACATTCACCGACTTTCCCACGCACACCGTTTATTTAAAAACTGACTTGCACAAGTAAATATTTATATTTATAGGAATGACAGTCACTGTGTGTGTGTGTGTGTGTGTGTGCGTATATTATATACTGTGTGTATATTATATAATATATACTATCTATATATATACACACAGTATATATAAAATACACCATATAACTGACAACTGTCAATTATACACACACATGAGGTCAACCTTATCTTCCTTGTGCCGTCTGCACACATTGCAATAAAACACACAAGGCCAATACTCCTACATTTTTGACATAATGCAAAAATTGTCAATCGATACGTCTGGCCTATTGTAAAACAACGACTTCCCCGCTCTCAAGAATTTCAAACTGAACTCATACGACGTGATGTTACAGTAGATTTGTGATGCATGCCATTTCTTTCTATTTAGAGCTGCTTTTCACTGTTGACACAAGTGCGTGGAGCGAGTCCGTTTAGTGTTTAGTGCCATCTAGTGCATAAAACCCGCAACTTCAAGAATAACACTTCAACGGAGCTGTCAATAGCTGTACAAATCACAGAAAGTGAATGACGTAATTGCTTTTCTTTTCTGTGTAGGCATTGCACAGCGATGTACGACAGTCAAGTACCACTTTTCCCAGCCCATCCGGCTGAGAAATATCCCCCTAAACTTAACAAGGACGATTCAGCAAGACGAGTGGCACCTCTTGCGTAAGTATTACAGTACAGATTCATAAAATTAGCCGATACTACACAATACTACAAAGACAGAAAGACGCATGAAAAAAATAATAGAACATTATTATATTAACTGAAAACAGAATATTAACTGAAATCAGGAGTACCAAACGTCTTAAAGACTTTTATTACAACGCTTTCTGACCCCATGAAGTGAAAAAACTGAAAAGCCTGCAAAAATCCCAACTATTGCTTGTTTTTCCACTTATATATGAACTAAGATTAAAAATTGACAGTTTGCAAATATGTTTTCCTTTATTACATTTGATTTTATGAAAATAATAGAATTCGATTTAACTTTTTTATAATTAAAATTCTGCAGGTCACGCTGAAAAATGATACGAAGTTATTTTGTTTTAGAATGGAATTGTATTATGAAACAACATTATACGTAGCGTTTTTGAATAAGTCAGATAGAGCGGAGTCGGACAGGCGATTAAGTTTTGCAGAATATTAACGTTTTTGTCATTCCCAGTTTAGCATTAGTCTGGCATTCAATAGAATCTGTGTGGGTGTTTATCACTGGTTCAACCCCCCTGGCTCCACACAGGTATTACCTGATGGTTCAGTCCCCCTGTGTCTGCACAGGTATTACCTGGTGGTTCAGTTCCCCTGTGTCTGCCCAGGTATTACCTGATAGTTCAGCCCCCCTGTGTCTGCACAGGTATTAACTGATGGTTCAATCTCCCTAGGCCTGCTCAGGTTTTTTACTAATGCTCTGATCTGTCAGATCTGCGCAGGATCACAGCAGGCTTCCTGGGCATGGCAGCTGCTGTTCTTCTCTGTGGCTGCATTGTGGCCACTGTCAGCTTCTTCTGGGAGGAGAACCTGACCCAGCACGTGTCTGGTTTACTCTTCCTTATGGCAGGTTTGAAAGACGTAGCTTTATTTACCATTGTACCCTCCCGCTTTTCCCGGTGTTACTGCAGACCTCCAAATCCACAGCTCTGTTTCAGAATCCTCTGCTGTCCAGTTACTCCACCTGGCAGTACCCTTCATTCTGAAGGATGACCCTGATAAATTTATGACTACTTCATTTAAATAATTACTTAACATCTCCTTTCTTATTCTTGCCTCTGTGTGAATCTGTAGGCTAATATTTAACCTATTTTAACCAACATGGGAACTTCTATATTACTTGTACAATTTTAGAATATCATTTATAAAACCTTTAACTACCTTCTGAGCATTTACATTCCAATTGTTTTCTGTAATAATGTAATACTCTGATGACTCGAATTATAAATTACACTGGTGTTTAGCTGCAAGAGCTGATTGAAGGTGTACATTTAAAGCAATATCAGCATTGACACTTAACGACCTTGAAAACCGCACCGTTAACACGCCTCTCTCCGTTTGCACTAGGCATCTTTTGCACCATCTCCCTGTGCACATACGCAGCCAGCGTCTCTTACGACCTGTCCAGGAACCCGCCCTTCATCTACGGGCTGCCCGCCGATGTGGACCATGGCTACAGCTGGTCCATCTTCTGCGCCTGGGTCAGCCTGGGCCTTACAGTAGCCTCGGGGTGCCTGTGTACCACTTACCCCTTCGTCTCCCGCTCCAAAGCATTGCAGTCCAAGACGGCACGTGACACTTCGGTGTGAATGGCTTCCCTGTCTTGCTGAGCCGCTCACGGTCTCCGGATTGCAACCGCTGCATTGCGGGTTATTCCCCTGCCTGGCGGTGAACACGCGGAGTGGGGAATTTTGCCCGGAATCCTCTGTCTTCAGGATGTATAGTGTCCCGTCTCTGTGGAAACGTAAAACAACGTGCTTGCTGTAATTATGTACGATACATGCATAGTCTGTGACCACGTTTATGTACGTATGTGCGCACGCACACACACACACACACACACACACACACACACACACACACGGGCACTCGGCACAGATTTCGGTATTACGTTTTACCGAAGCTAACTGGAGAAAGGTAAGTGCATATTTGTCAGCTCCATACTGTAGAGGTTTTTAAGTGAATATTTTGAAATGAGGACTTGAGGGGATTTAAAAGGCATTTAATGGTTTATTTTTTATGGGAGAAATGACATAACTGGAACTGAAGTGTCAAAATTATTGCTGTTGTGTCAGTGAAAACAGTGTTTTCTGATGTGTTGAACTGATGCAATGAAACCTTTAGTTTCTGTTAAAAATATACATGACCTGCCGTTGGCTCTTCATACACCTCATGGGTGTACAATTCGTTCCTGAATAAAACAGAAGTTGACAATAGTAACAATAAAGATACATAATAGTAAATAACTCCATGGAAGGGATAAATACTCACAAAAGAGACATGAAAAAGTTTAAGATTCTACAAATAAAGACACTTTGCAGGTGCGTTAAGTGAAAATTTCAATTTGTGGTATGTGACATCAAAAAGGGCGGGTGTCTGTTAAAGCTGACTGGCCCAATGGCCACACGCCGTCACTGATTAGCATAAAAAACAGCCAATCAGGACGCGCAATTGCATGACCGCTTTTGTACGAGAAGGACAAAAGGACACTGGACAGACTTTTTCCTTCCTTGGCACTAGGTCGACACAGCATTTATGGAACAGTGCCATAAATCTCACGCCAACTTGTGATCTCTTCCTAAAAGTGTATTTAAATAAAAGAATCAATGCTAATGCTGCATTTTCCCTCAGTTTTTGCACACTAACTTTGTTCATAGGTATGTTACCTACTAATATGTCTTCAACTGTCTAATCCAGGAGTTTCCAATCATGGTCCTGGAGGGCCACAGTGGGTCTGGGTCTTTGCATCAGCCACGTTCTACTTTTAAATTAACTTTGATGTCAATTAAACATCTTTGACGTTCCTTGTATCATTACTGGGTCACCTGAGAAGTTCTCACCTGGCTTATTTTTTCCATAAATTAGGACAAATAAGAACAGACAGATGCAGATGATCAAGAACAATGAAGACACATAATCCTGTAATTGATATTTAATTAAAACATTTATCTATTAAATTGAATGAATTGGCTGAAACAAAAACTGCATCCACCGCGGCCCTCCAGGACCGTGATTGGACACCCCGGTCTAATCAATCAAACTGTAGCAACATCGCTCTTTTTATTCCACTAACTGCTCGTCCGCTCACATGTTCATCTGTGTACTATACAGCAGCTTAAGCGTTTCAGAAAGAGTTAGCTTCTCTGCTCAGCCATTAAGATGCCAATTTTAAGACTTTACAACAATGATGCCTATCAAAAACTGTGTTCTGAACCGCCTCGGTCAAGAAAACCATTTGCTGTGATTTCCATCACACCAACACAACCACAATGGTAATAGAATTGTTAGGCTGACTGCTGCCTTCAGAATTCCTAAGCTACAACCTCCAGGCATGCATCTTCAGAGGATGGAGCTCATTATTCCACTGGTTTCTTACTCAGATGTTTAGTTAACCTGATCTCATTATTGTTGGCGAGAGGAGGAAAGCTAACAACTCGAATGTTTTTTTAACTACAGGATGCCAATGTCAAGGCAATTATAAACAAATGAATCATGTGTTAAATTACAATGATCTGATTAGCTTTCTGGTTGTGACCAGGAACACCCAGCAATGGTGAAATTGACTTTCCTCTGGGGGTGAAGGGACTCTCTGGCTAATCTTAACTTCATACAGTTTAGCTGTGGCTCATTCCATACTGAGGACATGAAGAGTGATGGTCCTGTAGTTCCTCCAATCACGTTTCACCACACTCTGCACCAACAGAGAGGTTTCAATGGCTCCACCAATCACAACACATCCTGATAATAAAGTCCTGACAAATGTGTGAGTATATTACTATTCATTATGGTGGAGCTACCCAGAACTACCTAGCAAAGATATCCTGTCATCTCAAAGTGTTTGAGTGGAGATGTTATGGAAATCAAAAACTGTAGGATAACACTGGGTATTAACAATTTACATATTTTTCTGAAGGTTTGACCTCGGGTAATTTTTAACAAGTTTGAATGCTGCTGTCTCTTCATAAGATTTTAAAGATGTTTATGTACGAGAACAGAGTGAAGAGAGCTCAGGAATTGACTTACATTTTTTTCTAATTTTCCCACCTGGAGATGAAGGGAGAAGAATCACCTGGAAGGTATACAATTCCAAACGGCCAATTCCTCACAGAATGATTCACAGAGATACTTGAAAACATTAAAAACACATACGGTATTTCTGAACCAATCAGAAGCAGTGACTCTGACTACAGAACCCATTACAGTGGGTGTGGGTGTTAGAGTGTTGTGATTTAGTTGACAACATCAGTAGGTCGTAACACATTTCATGAGGAATGAAACCGGAACTCATGCTGTGACCCACACACACTAATGGCGAGTTCTGAGACTACATTTCAAAGCGTTGCTTTGGTTTGATGACTCCCATTTAAAGGCTATTTCTTATTCATCTTGCAGCAGATGACGAGCACTCCATGGGAACCAAATTCTTGTGCTGTTATTTTTCTTTTAGTTTAGGTAAGAATTACTGGGCAACTAAAAATGATCACATAGTACATAAATCAGACAATTATCTTTTAATGCCCATGCATACCTACTGAAATGAAATCTGGTTGTGGGTAGTAACAGAAATATACACAACTGTACAGACCTCTGGAAGTTGTATGTTCATCTCTTTGAACTAAAGCATAGACAACTTTGCCAGCTGATAAATCTCCATACCCCAACTCACAGAAATCTTACCAAAAATTTCCCACCAAATACATTTATCTAGAATTATAGTGCTGGTGATACAAGTATACCAGCCGTATTCTCCCGGGTATTTTAAAATACCCATCTCTGATACGGGTTTAAGGTATATGGCCTTCCTTGGCATAAACAACGTAGCGTTTTGAGAAAATGGCAAATTGTTATATTTCTGTGTCAGCTGCATAAAAATGTGCAGTGTTGAAGCCTCGAAGAACGCTGCAGAAATTAAGTCGGTGTGTGGTGCGATTGAAATGTGAACAGCCATCAAAGACCACCAGTGGGGGGAAAAAAAAAAAACAAAAAAAATCGGAAAGCGGCAAGACTGCCGTGAGCACGCTCCCGCGAGTGTGCGCGCGTCTTTCGGCGAACGCGCGCTTTCTAATAACACATCTTATAATGTCACGGATAAAAATAGGACGAGCCACTCTTCCTATGTAATTACTGCATCATGACCAGCGACCGTGCGCTACTCATGTGTTACCTCCTGCATTTGGATCCCCTGAATCAACACCCGCCAGCTATATATCTGCATCATGAAATCAATAAAATTCGACCCCCCCCCCCCCCAAAAAAAAAAAATATATGTATACCATTAACTCTCAAGGAATTTTTTTTTCTAGAAAAGTACATAAAGGTACAGTATGCGGCATGATAATGATACCAAAGTAAGGTTATAACAAGCAGGGGACGCTGTGCATAACCTTAAATCTTAGTATATAGAGAAACTATGTGTATGTATTGAAAAAAGTCAGAAGCGTTTGGGTTCTGCTCCGTAGACCTTTGTTATTCAATTCGTACTTGCTGCAATGTTCCAACAGAGGCCGCCCTTTTGCGGAATTGTCCAAACAGAAAAACAATTAACACTGCTGTTTTCTAGCATGTGAACTGTGTAGATGGACAAACATACTATTGGGAAATAGTTGTAAAAAAAAAAAAAAAAGTTGTAAAAATGGCTAGCTGCTTAGCATCAGGAATGAATTCATTTTAATATTGTAGATATTTTTAATACAGACGTTTTTGTATTCTTCTTTCCCATTTGCGCACACGACTGCAGGATTTCTTTCTATTTTGATTATGCAACGTATGGTGCTCAAACCATTGTACAGCAAGAAAAGTCTCCATAAGGTTGCCTACGGTTGCCATGTACTGGCAGTGTACCGTACAGAGTGATGCTCTGTAATGAATTTCATTTTCCAGTAGGTGGCGATGCTGATACACAGAAGCCTTGTCGGAAGCTGGGGGAAAAAAACAAATACGTAATAGGTTTCACAAACCTGCAGGACACGGATACGTCCTTGCATATAGTGAATTGTACTCCAAGTCGTAACGTCATTTGGGGTGTCATGGCAACTAAGTGGCAGCTCATTGGGGGTAAACATCTAGAACCTGTAATACTGTAGTTTAATAGCACACAGCTTTTATGATCAAATTCAGCAAGAAAAAAATCGGTCTTGGACGCTAATAAAACTTTTTTGTAGATGTGCTATCAGTTTACTTAATAATACAGGGCTAGAGTCGGAGTCAAGGATTTAGAATCATTATTGGGTTACTGGAGTTGTACTAAAAGTCGGTCTTTACCAACTCTTACAAAATGTACCAACTCTTACTCCAACAGAATGTACTGTATATGCCAGCATCACACTGGGAGAACAGTCTCATTCATAAAACCACTGTAGTTAAAGACGACCCCTGACTCCTCAGAGACTCTTCACGGCACAGGAGGACGGTGGACCTTCCTTTTGGCCAGTCTAGTCAACAGGTTAAAATTACAATAAGCCAGCTGTGAAAATGCTGATTTCTCAACACGTATTTCATGTGTGAACATTCTTAATATTTACTTAAAATGGATTTGTTCAAATTTGGTCAGTTAGAATGCATGCACTGGCTGAAAAAAGCAGTGCGTTTGGCCCACTGCCTTTTGGAATGGACCTTTTGTGAGAAAGAGGATCTGATGGAAAAACGACAGCTGGACGCTTGTAAGGATGCACTGTGTCTGGTTTTCTTCGACCTGGCAGTGGGACCAGAAAAGCAAGGTTTCTTGCTATATATAAGGGCTCCATTTCTGAGCTTACGGTTCTTGCAGAACTGGGTCTCTAACACTTGACAATAATGAAACAGGGCATGGTGCTTATAGGTTTCGGTTATATTTAAAATTCCCCAGTCGAGGATACAGATTAAATGAGATCATGTAACAGATTAGGTTTTACTGCTCATGGCTACGGAATTCACACGATGTGATTAAATTTATACATGCACAAAATGACAGAAAGTTCGTTTACACCCTATATCACTGCATGTCTGTGTCATTGGAAGAGATGCCAAGAATCTGGGCTAGAAATATTTAAAACCATCTCAATCCATTTAACAGTGATTTACAGTTTCTCTCTATTTGATGGTATTTCAGGGACAGGAACTGCATGGGAGGGGAGTTTAACTGGCATTGGGGTCAGAAGGACTGTAGAGCAGCAGAATGGCAAAACAAGAGCCAGCATGGCATCTGTCTATGTGGTTACTGTGTGTTGAAGTCTGGATGGGAAATATGAACTTGCAGATGAATGTCAAAATACCACAAGGTCTCAGCATCTTTCGGCCGGATCAAAACACAAACTGTTCTCTTGAGCAGACATCACGAATGTTTTAAAGTTGAACTGCATTCATAATTAATTTTGTTCATCACCAGGTAACGTCTTATTGCCTCAGGGTGACAGCACCAAGACCATCTGCTTACAGAAATAGTCCTCCTTGTGACATCACAACAGGAAGTTACTGCTCTGGTTCTTTTTGGAATTGTGTGTGAAACTTCAACATGCAGTGCTGTCAATGTACAGGCTTGGAGAGCTGTGTTCCAGGCTCATGGTTTCTGCAGTAAATTAGCCATAAAATTATGTCTCCAGATGCTATGCCAGCACTGGTTATATTTCCGCCTCTGGGGAGCTGATTTAGGCAATTTGACAGAGCAACGAGGAATGTTGCAGGCACATGATTTTGGGTTTATGGGTGTGAACCTTATATTTGGTACCGTAGTACTGTGCATATAGGACACACAGGGCCTCACGGTGCTTGTGTGCATCTTTTCACACGCTCCAAGATATGTACTGTAGTTCAGGTAAAGGGGGAGCACGAAAGTGGTCCTAGTTTACTTGTGTCAGTCTTTAAGGATGTTGTCCACCTCCAGCGTCTGTCAGTTTCAATAGGTCAGGAGGTGGAGTAGCTTACGCACAAACATGTACTTAGGATGGGGTGTTTGGCAACCGGGGTTGGACTGAGAAGAACCGAACCATTTGCTGACATTGCATCTGCTGCCAAAACTGAGTTCAGAAGGCTGAGTCAATGGTGAGTCAGAATCCTTCATCCACTCCCCGACCTTTGAATAGCCATATAAATGGCCGTGTGGATTTCTGTACGTTGGAGAGTGGTGATGGCAGTGGTGGGGAGGTGTCAGGTTTCTTGAGGCTGATATATCAATACATATTGAACTTCTGACTCGTTTTTCTAACCTCTGTACCACCACAAGAAACATCATACCCCTCATTTGTATCTATCCTACTGATCTACCAAAGCACAGAATCCACACGGCCCATCCGTATCGATATACTTTGAAACCTAATGTACATTCTTCAGTCTGAACTTTGATGTGCATATTAAAGCTCTCCTGAAATGCTCTTCATACTTGCCACGTGGGGTTGAATGTGGATCGCTTCACCCACAGACCAAGTGCATTGCTGAGAAGGTACACATTTTCTGTTACACCCAGGAACCCAATGAGATCCATTGTAAAACTAAACATCAGTGCATCCTACCTTCAGAGGGCATCCACTAGAACATAAAGCCAGGCTGTTGTTCCTTCTCCCTGCAGTGTAGAGCTGGTCACGTCACCAGGCAATAACAATAATCACATAATAATCTGTTTTAGTAGACAATAATGGTAGCAGCAACGGTGCAGTTTTCCCTTAAAAGTGTGGAGGGGCAGCCATATAACTATAAAGGTATACCCCCCATGCGTAAAAAAAGTCTGGTAGCAAACTGCTAAAGCCTCCTCTTTTGACATTTAATGACCAAGAAAAAAATCCCAGCAGCCTTAATAACAACATAAAACAAGCTTCAGATGAAAAGCCCTAGATCAATTGCAATAATGCTGATAAAGGTTAATGAGGGGGGCGGGGCCATAAAAGTCAGGAGGACGATGACGAACTGGTGCAATACACCCTTCAGTTACATCATGCATTCGTTAAGCACAAACAAGCCGAGAACGAACATAGACTTCGTTAAACTGCTGAAGCGTGGGTCGTGCCGGGATCGTATGCTTTTACACTTTCTGAAAATTAACCGACGACAGGTGGCCAATAGATTAGAATGAAGTCATGCAGGCCTTCATTTTTAGGGCATGCATGTGATAACTGAAAGGCAATTGAAAGGCAGGAGGACATTTTAAGTACATATCTATTTTAGCTCGCTCGTCACCCAGCAAGATGAAGTGATTTTCACGGCACAGTAATGTTACCCAGAATTTTCCAGCACCGTGTCCAAAGTTTACAACACCCCGGTTTATTAGGGCCCAACACACTGCGTAACATCATAATGATACTCAACCCTGCTAAGTGTGAGTTACGTATTTGAGGTCACTGCAGAGTCCCGACGATACATTGCAGGGACTACGTGCGTCTCACAGACCTGTGAACATGGCGCGATTTTGCAGTGAAATGACGGAAAATTAACAAAGTGGCTGCATGATAGGGCCGTAAATAATGGCCAATAGATGGCAGCATTTGCACTAGATGAAACACAATGACGAATGGAGACGGAAAAGCCCCACATCTCACTTACTGCCGTGTGGACAGGCGGTACGAACTCCACCGTGGCCAGATGAAGTGGCCTTCTATTGATTTACGGATGTCAAACCATGCTGGACTAAAACATTGATACGGGCTGTGCTTTTTTTTACGATTACGTCACTCGATACATTAATGTGCTGGGATTGTTATTGTGAATTCCCATGTGTGTCAAATTGAAAGCTTTTATAGAATAAAAGCAGAACTGGGTCTAAAAAGTGCAGCATGTATAATGTAATTGATTCCACATGTCAATACCATATACTGTAATATTAATGATGTTTCTATAATGTGCGGTTGTATCCTCAAATTATTTAGGCAATTTATCAGAGGATATTAAAGCCAGTGTATTATTTTAATTTAGTAAATACACGGCAAATCAAACCCACATTGTACAGCTACTGATGGGCATGCAGTAAAGATCCATCTATTTAAAAAATCATGGATGGACGTTACTCCGCACAGGACTCATCACTTTTGTCGGGCATCAAGGTGGCACTGGTTTAAGCAACCGTGTTTTAGAGAACGGGGAGAAGCAGAGGCAGGCAAGATACGCAAAGATGCGCCTATGTTAGGAGTCTTACTGTCTAACTCAGAGAGTCCAAGGCCGTTAAATTAACGTGGCACGACAGCACAGTGAAACGGGGGGGGGGCTACCGTGCGATGTAAATGGACTGTGCAGTGACTGATTACGGCCTTGTCCTGGGAGCCGCTTGTTGAGCTAAACACTAAATCACATGCTTTTATTTCATTAAAGCTTAGCATTGCGGCAATTTGTAAAAGTGAGCGAGGGTGTTACATACTCAACCAGCCTCGACGGGGTCCGATACATCACGCTCAGTCTAATTGCCTGTTGGTTTTTTTTTTTTTTCCTGCACCAAATAGCTGAGCATGTCAAAAGCTTTGACTGATTCGCGTTATATCTGGGGTTTAGTAATAATTTATGAATTCGTCAGACCCCTGATCCCTTCCCTAACACACTGCATACAACTGAGAGAGAGCAACGTAACTTACTTCTGCAAGTTATACAATGTGTGTGGGGAAGACCCTGTAATGTAATGTTAACAATAGATCTAGTCTAACAGAAATGAGAGTACAGGAAAATTATGAAGAACATCTTAGCCAAATGTACTCATTTAATGTTCATCTCGTGTTCTTCAGTTCACTCTTCTTGGCTACTGGAGCAGTCAGAAGAATGGCATGAGGGACAGGTGGAAGTGATGGGACAGCTGGGCAGACTCTCTGTGTTCAGGAGACACGCTCAGCAGTTCAGGAGAACCTCAACGTAGAGCTGCTGCTCAGCCAGAATGAAAGGATCTACGTGTAGATGCAGGCATGTCATGATGGGCTTGGAGTCTGCGACAGACCTGGGACACACTGGAAGGGCTATGGAATATGTCACGGCTGGCTTTGGAACACCTGAGTATCCCTTGGGAGGAGCTGGAATGTGGGCCTGGGGACAAGAAACTCTACAGTGACCTTCTCAGGCCGCTGCTGCCATGGCCCTCGACAAGGACAGGGACCCAAATCAGCTGTCCTCCCTCACAGTAAGTGTTCTTTTGAAAGGCACGCATGGAATAATGAGCACGTTAACCAAAAGAATGAAAGGACACCGAAAGATGTTCCTGCCCTCTCAGTCTGACCTGCATTCTGGAGCGGGATCATGTGCTTTGACAGTCCGAGTCTGAGCAGTGACTGACCGCCTTATTGAATTTATCTTGGCTGTGCAATGTGTGATGCCATTTCTTTCCCTTATATGGATACCTACCTGGCCTGTGTGACTAACATTAGTAAGAACACATGCTGTGGAACAACACGGGTTGCTTAAATACGCTTTCAGTATGCTTAATTGGTTCGTCCCATTACCGTGGGCAACTGGGATTCTTTATAGTTCTCACGGTTCTATTATTAAAGTTTGAACTTTGATACCCAGTGTGCATTCACGGGGAGAACTTTTACCTTATCCATGGCCTTGTTACTAATTCTTCACTGTAGTTGACCATAGATTTCTTTTAATTTGATATTGTATCTGATTGGATCACTTGAACAGTAAAAAAAAAAAACATAAAGCTAGTTTTTACTTTCATTTTAATTACTTCATAAGTATTTAACATATATGCACAGCAATCCAGACCTTTTAAAAGGCTTACAGAAGCAACAGTATAATATTAATTTAATCTCTTTAATTTTTGTCCACCATATTCATTCAATTATTATCTCAAACTGCTTCCCCTGTTCAGGGTCACAGAGTCCAGAGGAACTAATTCAGGGCACCATGTGGGGTGGCATGCAGGGTACACCTAGAACCACTGGCATCATGCCCATTTAAACTGTGACAGGCTGCAATTCTTGATTGAATTTTTAAAAATCAACTTGTACCTTACAAGTTCGTACTGTATTCTTACTACAATTTGTTTTCTTTTCAGTTCGTTAACTGTCCTGAGTCCTGAGTATCCTTAACTCGATAAACAACACTGGTAAGCTAAAAACACGTCCATCTAATGGTTAAATTAACATGCAGGACTGACTAACGTTGTTTCTTAACAAAAATGGGCACACGGCATTCCTCGCAGAGAAGAGCTGCCAGTCCGGCACAGGGCACTAATGCCCACACGCTAGTTCTCATTTGTCACGATGCACGTGCTGCTGTGCGGCGGAAGGAAATCGTGTCGCTGCATGGACTGACACGCTTGGACTGGGAGCATGTGAAAACTCCACACATGTTGCCAAGGGCAACGACTGAACCTGAGATCCTGGAAGTGCATGGTTACAAGTTACCATGCTGTCCCATTCCTCTGATACAGTGACATTAATTTTCTGCATAACACAGCCCAGTTTACCCCAATGACACTGAGTTCTCTAGTCTGATTTAGAGCAAAATGTGGATAATTTAAATTCCTACTGCATGACTGTAGCGCAGTTTATATTAGAGAAACAAGCATTTAAATTGCTTGGGCATATTACAAAAATTTACAAAGCGTGTTTTTCAACTGTCCATCAATGTCAGTCAGTGTCAGACTGTTTTTCATTGAATTACAAGCAGTTACGTAGCTGGAAAAATTTGTAATTAAATTTGAATACTTTTCCATTTGTAACCTAGAAATGTTTCACTGATTTGTGTCAACTAGGTGTCACAAATTAGAGACAAGCATGACATTCAATAATGCCAAAATAAATAAATCAAAAAACAAAAACTAAATTATGAAATACTGTTTTCAGTACACTGGGTGCGTTTAGGTAAAAGAACTTTATCTACAGGTTGAGATGAAATTTATCACATTTCCACAGGGTAGATTTTTCATTACATGTTCAAGACTAAAATTATATTTTCATCTTTAACAATCAATTTAAAGAATGTTCTGTAGGAAATGTATTATAAACCCAAAGGCAAAATCTTATTTGATGTTTTTAAAGCCTAGCTCCTCACCAATTTAATTTGCCCATTACATGATCCCACAATCCCATTACATATTACACAGGGTAAATCAGACAGTATTTTTACTATTCTGAAATAGTCTTAGGTATAATTTGACTGGCCTCGGACTGTGTAGTAAAATTGTTTTGCACTTTACATAATTTCTAATTGCCTAAAACGATTAAGATGCAGTGTTTGTTCTTAAATTGGATTTAGCATTTACAAATACAGTAAATCCCAGTCACACAAAAGGCATTGATGACAAATAACCTGAAGTTTGTGGGAAAGCTAAAATCTGCAGGTGAATAATATTGTTCTTTTGCAGAACTAATTAGAAACGTAAGTCAGCTTGAATGATTAAAAAAAAAAACACCAGTAGAACAGCATCAACATGGACATTTCTGTGGGATGACTTACAGTTTCGTTTTATTTAATCTCTTGGGCATGTGTTTTTAAAGACATTTTCATGTCCTTATATACAAATATCATCAAACTCCTTGACCTGGTCACATAGAATCTCCCAAACTTTATTTCTGTGTCCAAATGTGCCACATATATAAGTCACAGTTTGTGTTCTTCCTTCCTATTTTTGTGCAACACGATGAAAAACTAAAAAAAAAAAAAAAAAAAGAAAACAAAAAAAACTCAAAAAAACATTGTAAGGTAACTTGGAGCACTCTTGATTGAAAACAGACAAAACGCTTTAACATAACAAAAAAATATAGAGCAATCATGGCCAGCGACAGTTCACAGGAGCGACAAGACAGCGCCGAAATAAAGAGACGCTTCAACTGTCATCACCTGTCAATCACCATTTCGAAAATATCAAGTTCCCCTAGACAACGACCAGGCATTCTCATCAACAGCATGGCACAATGTTGCGTGTATAACTTTCATCATACACATCGCGACGTGGAGGACATCATTAACGAAGGTAAGTAGGCAGCGATACAATTACAGCAGTTACACAGGTTCGTTAGGACTCTACAGGGTGTGCTTACATCGCCAGTGTCTACAATGTGCAATGTTGTGTGTGTGCGTGTGTGGGGTTTCTGTTTTGGCACCTCAAATGTAAAATCTGTCTCAAAAAGCAATAACATTCAGCTGTTGCTAAGACCAGGTCAAAGCGGTCGGTTATCATCCAACACAGTTCAGTGTCTCCTCTTGAACAATTATCCTTCACTGTTAAAAAGCAACAAGAAACATTCAGTAGAAATTGTGCACCGCTTAACAAAGCAGCAGAGAGCGAAAGCAGCTTTTCAAAACGTCTGAAATAGAAAAGGCAATATTTGTTCATCTTGGCAAGGGTTCTAATATATATATATATATGCACTATACTATATTACCTTTAAGCATCATTTGATGCATGCAGTGAAGGGGCAAACTTTTTAATGCTTTATTTAAATATAACCATCCACAGAAGCGTTCTTTCGCTTCACCCTTTACCACAAGACAAGCAGATATTGCCTTTGTAACAATTAAAATGTGCAAGTCACCAGCAGAGTCACTTCTTTCAAATATAACATTTCAGAAAGAAAAAAAAAAAACCGTAGCCGACCCCACGTTGATGCAGCTAGAGGTCTGTCGACGTAATGAACTGGAGTCCTGCGTTTTATATACAGAAGTGTTTCCATTCATGCACGGTGATCACAAGTACCACATTAACATTGCCAAATATGGGCATGGTAGATGGGTGCGTGGGGGGGCGGAGCCTGGGGTTAACACACAGAAACAGTGCACAGGGACTGAAAGAGTGCGTGGGGGGGGGGGCATGCTTTTCACATCGACGGTGTGTTCGACGTAATGTTTATGGCTATATTTAAGGTGAAGGTTATTTCATTAATGCTCCTTGAAAGTAAAATAACACGACCG
>JABJVR010001089.1:0-19813 GCA_025773905.1 Chitala chitala
AGTCATCAGAGAACTTCTGGAGATGACAACTGTTAGTGTTGTAAGTGAAGTCCGAAGTGTAGAGGGTGAAAAGAAACGGTGAGAGCACCGTACCCTGAGGGGCCCCTGTGCTGCAGCACAGTGTAAGGTGACAACACTAGATCCCTGACATAATTTACTGTATTACCTTGTTACAGTAATACAGTACCGTGTTTGTATTTATTGTATTTTTTATTGGTGTTACTCTTTCTCTCTTTGTGTCTTTTTGTCATGTGGAGTGCAACTGTAAGCAAGCAAAGCAATTTCCCCTGGGATAAATAACGTTCACTGAATTGAACTGAACTGAATGGAATGGAATGGAACGGAATGGAATGTAATGGAACTGAACCTAATTGAATTGAATTACAATCTGTAACACTTTCGGTTACAATCGGTTACAATCTGTAACCGATAGATATATTTTACTGACAATACCGCTCTCTACTGGAGAAGACAAAACATACAACTGCTTTCGCGGCCATTTTAGTTTATGTAACGTAGATATCACAGTAAGAGAGACGCGTTTGCGAGGTTATCAAACCGGTGCAAAGATGAACGCTCCACCAGCTTTTGAATCTTTTTTGTTATTTGAAGGAGAGAAAAAGTGAGTGCTGTGTTTATATGTGTCAAATGATGGTAAATACTTATGAATGTATTGGTCACAGTATGTCAGCATGACTATGCTAACCTGGTTTAGTTCGTGATCGTTAAATTATGTTGCTAAATTACGTTTTTGGTGTTTTTAAGGGTTTGTGTCTGCATATCAGCCGATCTAACTCGGTTTACCACGTATTTCTGACAGTTAGTTTCTCTGATTACCGATGTGTAAATACTTGCTTTTAGTTGCTTACAATAATATATAGTGATCTTTTCTGGCATAGTTTATTTAACAGGTTTGGAAAGAGAGGTTGCTTTACTTTGAAACCATGTTCGCATCTTTTCAGAATTACAATAGTTAAGGACACGAAGGTGCCCAATGCCTGCCTTTTCACATTGAACAAAGAGGACCACACGCTTGGGAACATCATACGATCGTAAGTTTAGCACGAGGCCAAAAGCGCTAAATACTGTACAAACGATTGTGAATTCAAGACGACAAATAAAACGGACAGTATTTAAAAACTCTCCCTCCAAATCAATGTTTATAGGCAGCTGCTGAAAGACCCTCAGGTGCTGTTCGCTGGGTACAAAGTTCCCCATCCTCTGGAACACAAAATAGTGATCCGCGTGCAGACAACCCCAGACTACAGCCCGCAGGAAGCCTTTACAAACGCCATCACTGATCTCATCAGTGAGCTCTCGCTGCTGGAGGAGAGGTTCAGGGTGAGTGTGTGGAAATACAGAACCACATCAGAGTATTTGTAATAACGAACCAATAACCACCGTTTTAAAGTCCATATCTTGGATAAAATTAGTACAATGTTGATGCCCACTGTTTTATGAGTTGTTGCATGATACCCATTTGAGTTTTTTTTCCCCTCTTTAGGTGGCTATCAAGGACAAGCAGGAAGGGATTGAATGATGGTTTTATTTATGCGTGTTTTTTCTCCGGAGGTCTCTAACTTCTGATTCTTTTTTGAGGATTTGCGAGTTTGAAATTACAATGCAAGAAACATTCTGTCTGAATTAGGAATTAATGACACGTGGGATATTTCTGACATGAACTGAAAGACCGTCAAACTTCATTTGACATCTTACACAATTGTCTTTAGAAGTCAAAGCCCATTTTCATTGAACAGTTCAAATCTGTAAAAACCCTATACTTCAATTCATTATTTGGTTTACTTGTGGTTTCTTGCATTTTCATAGACTCAACATTGATAATTCTGAATATTTTTTTGTAAATGTCATGGATTGTACTGTATATAATTAAATGGTATGATTTTTTTTTATATGCCATTCTGTTGTGTGAATGTTCTTAAACCATATAACATCATAGGGACTATGAAATGTGTAACATTTGAATACATATGCTATGTTTTAGTAACTACAATCAAAGGAGTATTAACGTCAGTCATAGTAGATGTTTTATAGGAACCAATGCCCATACGATTAGCTTTTCCCAGCGAACACAGTTGAGTGTTGCACAATGCCTGTACAGTAACGCCTGTCTTCAGTTCGCTGGGGGTACATGGCAGAAAAACAGTGTAAAACAATTGTGGGATGTGGTTGCAAAGGAATTCGGTCTTGTCTAATCTGCGAGACAAGGGGTAAACAAGGAATATGCTACAATAACACGGTAAGGACTTTAATGTTGGACGCACACATGGATGCTACTTGCGTAAACCGATGTAAAAGTACTCGTCAGTTACTTATGATCGTCACGAAAATGTATTAATTTTACGAATAAAATTTTTTATACAGTTAGTTTCCTTACTAATTAATATCTTGTTACGCATTTCAAGATAAGTACCCTCCTGGCTTTTAAATACATGTACATGTGGTTTACTTGCACATCTCTATATGAACTCGTTGAGTATTTTGTTTAAAAAAAAAAAAAAAAACGCTGCTTTGCCTTTTAGACTGTACATAATTTCACGTATGACCCGTCATTGCGTCTGGCTGTACGGAATGATGGTGATGTTCCGCAGTCGTTTCGGTTTCCCGGTGTCTTTCTCTGGAAAGACTTTGTTTCGGAGGAGGAGGAAAGACACTTGGTGAATAAAATGGACCAAGAGTGTTGGAAAGAGTCACAGTCGGGTCGGAGGAAACAGGTATGGATGGAAATCAGTTGTGTACAGTGGAATCTGTGCAAATCAGTTACAGTTTGGTAGTTTCTGTGGTTATTGTTACAGAATTACATATTCAAAGTACTAAGTTGTAAACTAAGTTTTTTTTTTTTATATAACTGTGTGCAGTATTGTAAATACAAGATTTTGTGGCCCTTGTGTCTACAAAAGTAATGCAGAACATGTTTGATGTCCTCCTTTCCTCAGGACTTTGGGCCTAAAGTGAATTTTAAAAAGCAGCGTGTCCGTATAGGAGGGTTCAGTGGACTCCCTGCCAGCAGCCAGTTTCTAGTGCACAGAATGCAAAATGAAGCACTGTTAAGGGGTTTCCAACCGGTAGAACAGTGCAACCTTGACTACAACCCAGTTCGAGGTTCTGCCATTGATCCTCACCTGGATGACAGCTGGCTCTGGGGTGAGCGGTTGGTCACCGTCAACCTCCTCTCCAACACAGTCGTTACGATGAGCAAGGACGATGGGCTGGTCGATCTTGATGTGGGGGATCTTCAGGGTGAGGTGCAGGTATTGGTAGAATTCCCCCGCAGGTCGCTGCTGGTGCTTCATGGCATGGCTCGGCATGTGTGGAAACATGCCATCCACCGGCAGGACATCTGCAGCCGCCGTATTTGCAGCACGTTCAGGGAGCTCTCACCAGAGTTCCTCCCTGGAGGACACCAAGCAGCGTTAGGGAGAGAGCTGCTGAACATTGCCCAGAGCTTTGAAGGAGTACCAGTGTAGATTTTTTAATTAATCTCTAATGATTTTCCAATATATAGTCATTTTACAGTTCAGCCATTACAACTGAGAGAAACAGTAATATTTATAAACCACAGATGTCCTTAAAACAGCTACCAAGACAGATTTTGCACTATTACAAAGGCTTGCTTTTAAAATAGAACAGGAATACATAAAACTGAAAATATAAATAGGTTGAAATCTGTTAGATGTATGTACATGGTGTTGCTCTGTACTGTTTTGTAATAAAAATCCTGTAACAAGCATTTGTTGTGGTTTTGCATTGTATACCAGTTCATCCAAAAGGTATTTTGTATAATTATATGTCTTGTTTTGTATGTTTGTCTTTTAAGTGGTATCGATATTGCTTATGGAATGTATGATACATATAACTTATTTTAGTTATTTTGAAAATTAAGAATGGTGACATTTTTAACTAATACGAACTGAATAAGAAGCTAGAAGGCAAAATTGGGCTCGTGTACTCGTGAATGCATTGTATTAAAAACTGCGATTTGATGTAATAAATGTGCGAAATGGTGAATGCACTAGATCGCTGACTTTTACATTTCACAAGAATCTTATAGTGCAAGTATACAATTCACATTTTTAACTTTTCTTAACACTGGTTTCTTACAACGACGGCATGTTGGAATCGAAACTGCCTCACACAATATGGCGATTTAGCAAACCCGGGTTACAGTTCGGTCAGGTCAAAGGTCAAATAGGAAACTTTTTCCCGGGAAAACCATCGCGTGTTAAAGTGAGTGTAAGGTTGGATTATTTTTCGTTCATTGATTAATCGTTTACTTTTCTGCTTTATTTGAAGGATAATAATGTTTTCCACGTAACACGTTAGAACTCAGATGATCGATAATGTTTTAATGGTGTGTGATTTATGTTCGACAAAGAAAGTTAAATAAGTTATAACCTAAACGATAATTTTCATTAAATATTTTCATCGTTGGCTGCACGTAGTACAGTTGTTACAGCTAACACTTTATAAGGGTAACAAAAAAACAGACGTAAAAATCTGTACAGATTATATTCTTTGAATTGAAAGTACAGTGCTTATTCAGTTAAACTATGAAACATCAAAAGGGGGGGGGGGTTGTAATACTTTGTAGTTACCGGTATTCAGTTTTTTCAAGAATGCGTAGAAAAGTTTTTGTTTCTACGCATTCTTGAATTTTACAGTACTGTATGCTATAATGGACACAATAAATGTTGGTATTCAATTGTTTAACAGTGTTATTGAACAACGCGGACGTTTGCAATACTGATATTCGCTCATGTTCGGAGTCATATATTTTACTTGAATTTTTCACAAACACGGCTGCCACCTCCAAAACGGACAGCGATATACAAACAGAGCATGTAAACGCGCCGTTAACTAAAACCGAGTAATATTACGATGCCTCGCCTCAAACAGACGTTCCTATACAGCCCTTACGGCGTCGCGTAGGAATGCCAGTTTGACTTCTGCTTGTGTGCTCTGCAACATCAGCTATGGAGAAGATCACGGAGAAGGTCTTATTGGATAGAGGCTCACCTAAAACCAACACACTGGAACAGATCAGGACTCTGAAGTATGTAATTTTTACATTGTATTAAAGTCTGTTGGGAGAGAAGTTCTCACGTTGTGTCACATTTTGTATACGCTGTAGATGCAGTACCTTTTAAGTGGTGTGCAGTTTTTACTTGTGTAAAGTTGTGCTTTATCTCTGGAGGCACAGTCAATAACTAGGCTATTTTAGTTCAGTGTTTGTGAAGATATTTTTCAGTAGCTTGATATGACTTTGTTGTTTTACAGTTGAGCTGTACAAGTTGTTGTACAAGTGATTGCAGTTACTGTACTGCTTGCAGAGACTGATTGCTGCTGAGGGGAATCTGTGGTTTAGAGCCTTGTTTCTGTCCCTGATGGCAGCCTGTCTCGCCTGGGCTTGCACACCAGAGACCTTCCTGTCACACTGCTGTGCCGACTGCATGAGTTGGAGCAGCTGGACCTATCGGGGAACCGTCTGAAGGAGCTGCCCGCTGGCTTGTGCCTGCCGTCATTGCGTGTGCTCGACTGCTCTGACAACGACTTGGAGAGCATGGCGTCCCTCCTGCCTCTCCGTGGCCTGGAGGAGCTTCGACTAGAAGACAATCTGTACCTGACTGTGAGGAGCCGTTCCTTCACAGGGCCCATTTGCTAGAAGCCCACTGATGGCCACATTTACCTGGCACTGTTACTACGCATTGTCTTTCCGTTTACATTCAGATAGCTACTGTGTCATGGTGGAAATGGCTATTTAAGTCTTTAGCACAACAATTGAATAAACAAGTGCTGTCTGTGTGCTTTGTGGGTTGCTAGACTTTTAAGCTATTGCTAAGTGTTTGTAACTTGCATTGTCTGCGCTGTTTTAGATCAGCGACAATTACAAGTTGATGTTCCTTTTGCCAAAGCTGAGAGTGTTCAATGGGAAGGATGTTAGCTTGACAGTTAAGCACCTACGTCAGGTCGAAAGTGAAAGTCTCAAGAAGCGAGTAAGAGGTTTTTTTTTTTTTTTTTTTTTACATTTGATGAGTTAATCATCATTACATTTTTGCATTAATTATTCAGCAGAAAGACTGGAATTGTTGATTTTGAGTGTTGCTGTTTTTGTGTAATGTTGAACAGGGCTATGGAGTCAGTACACAAAAAACTCTGACTCCTCAATTTACGGTACTACCAAGTCCATGACTGTGACTCCAGAGCACTGGTTTAAACTCTGAGCATATTATTAATTGTATAATAAAATAATTATATAACGTATCATAACAGGACAGTAAAAATCACCAGTGTTTGGGGATCACCTTATACATTGGATAGACTCATACACTGGCATATATGGTACACTCCGACTCCATGACTTCGACTCCATAGTCCTGGTCTTGAAGATATGTAAAGTCAGTATGTGTGTGGTGGTCTTCATCTGATTCCCTCTGACCTGCTGTTGTGTGTTTGGGATTTTTTATTTTTTTTTGTAGGTCATCGGACTATGGGACAAAACATTTTTGTTACCGCATAACCCAAGTACAGAGAAACTAATGGCCTTGGAGAGTGAATTTGTAAAAGCAGCCTGTGATAAGATAAAACACGGCCCCAGTTCCCTGAGTGATTACACTAAGTGGAGGGTGAGTGCTCTGTTTTACATTTGGGAACTTCTTGGCAAGGTGGGCGTTCAGTGAAAAAAAACATGTGAAACAGTCATCCACAGTAACTGAAACCTGTAAGTATATGGCACCATACTGCATGAGAATATGTGGAGAATATGTTGGTCATTCCAATGTTTTCCAGGTTGAGATGATTGCAAAGGACCACATGAGGTCACTGACCAACGCTGGAAGGGGGGAGATAGACGAGGATGTTGACACTCTGCAGGTCAGGGTAAGTGTGCTCTACGCCATATTATGCATACTAAATTGGTTTGTTTAACTTAAATGGGAAAAAAATTGATCGTCAGCCAAGCTAAGCATATATCAAATTTTACTCTCTGTCATCCATGCTATATTTGTGATGTTACATCAATTTTATGGCTAATAGAGAAATATAAATCATTATGATGTACAAATGTCAGTGATAGTACAATAGTTCTTTTAGATGGTAATGTGGTGCACTGCAGGGTGACGTAATTAGGGAAAGGGAGTCAGATTTATGGCCAAGTATGTTTGTCACATACAAGGAATTTGTCCTCTGCATTTAATCCATCACTGTAGGGGGAACAGTGGTCAGCCGCATGTGGCACCTGGGGGGGGGCTAGCATTTTTTTTTTTTTTTTTTGAGTGTCTTACTGGAGGACACACCTGGTGCCTGGGCTGGGATTTTAACCTGAAAAGGCTTCCAAAACACAGGCTGATGTTCTACCCATTAAGCCACTAGGCCGCTTAATAAATTTTTATACTTCACTATAAAATTTTGTTCTTTTGAAGTACGTGGGCTTCACATACTCTGACGACAAATGGCGGGTATTTGTGTCCATGTCTTGACAGAGTCTGCTCTCTACACCAAAGAGGAGAATCAGTCAGGGAGAAGGTAGCGGTCAGAAAAGGCGGCGAGCTGTTGAGGATGCTTCTGCTCAAGACAGCCCCCGAAAGTCGCACCATCCACAGACCACGCCCACACGGCTGAATGAGCCCCTCATCATCCTCAGGAAGGTGGGCCGGCAAATGAGCAGTCCCTCTGGGAAGCAGCCAATTAGAGATGGTCCTACCGAGAGTCTCCAGGAGACCTGCAGCAAGCTCACGCCACGTAAGGAGAAGCACAAAGACGGCGTATCCAGGAAACAGGCCTGCCAAAAATCACAGGTACATCATGTCACACACAATTCATATGCTTGCAGTGTGTCCTCTGTTTGCAGTTGTTTTAATAAAATTTACAAATGTGCGTCTTTTCCTGAAACACTGCAAAATATTGAACGTAAAATTCTATGTGAAATTTGAGGACACTGTATGTGGGATAAAAACATTTGAAATTTGTAATCAGAAAGTTATATGGGGGGGGAGAGAGAGTGATATAAAACTGCATCAAAGCAGAATGATGCAAATGTCTGTTTATACTGCAAATAGGTATACTGATATTTATAACTAGGGCTGAAACTATTCCTCAAAAAACCAAGTTCCAAACAAGGAATTTGATTTGACTGGACAAGAGGCATTCCAAATGTGCTGATATTACACAATAACAGCACAGGGACGTTATTAATTAGTCATTATCTACCTGTAGTAAACAAATTATAATCTATTGTTACTTATTACTGTCAACTATTGAATTGCTTTTCTAAAACTGTTGTGTAATAACCAATTACACTAAGGTTCGGTTGCTAGGTCATTGCTACATTTTAATGAACTATGCCAAATTATTTTTCCAGAAATAATATGTAAGATAACTTATTGAGTAGTTGTTAGCAGAGGATGAGGAGAGGTAGAAAGCCAGGATACCTTCGTGCAAACCTCCCTGTTGTGAAATATTTGTGTTTATTTCTGGCTAAATAGTTTATTTATTTGCAACTGAGCGATAGCACTGATATTAAACAAGTCAGTCAGATAATTTGGAGAGCAGCCGATTATTTGAGTTAAATTATGAACAGTTGTCTGCAGAGGACGAGGAGAAGAGGTAAAGCCAGGATAAAGATAACATAGTAAGGCGAACAGCATGGTATTTAAACAGTTTTTAACTCATACGAGTAAAGTAAGGTAGTGTGCAGGAATATGCTCATTGTTTGTGGTCCTTAGCAACAACCAATTCACGGTCCAGTTACAGAACAATTTGTGATGGCGGAGCCACATAACTGATTAAATAAAAAAACAAATCATAATCTGTCGTCATTTACTGCTGTCAACTAATAAATGGAATTCGTAAAACTGTTGTATAAAATTATTGCCGAAGCACAATGTGCTATATTGTGAAAAACAAAACCGGAAAAAGCTATGCTTGATTGCTTAAGGGTATAGACTGCAGAATGGAGAAAGAGAGAAAGTACTGAGGTACGAAGAGAACAGGCTGGCCAAAAAAAAACGGCAGAAAATGTCCAAAGTTTGGGATCGCTTCAAGCTGAAAAAAGAAAACTGCAGTTTGTTTATTGTGAAACCGAAGCAGCACCATAGTAGCACAACAGCGATGCTTCAACATCTCAGCTGAAAATATCCAGTCTACGCATAACATCTCGTGCTCTTTAACGAAGCGCAATCATTTTTATCCGATTACTCGATTAATCGATGGAATAATCGGTAGATTATTAGTAATTTAGAATTTTATTTTTGCAACCCTGTTTATAATGTAAGTGCATTAAAGATTTAAAAGTTTTTAACACGTACTGTTTCCATTCTCAGTCCATTCAGTATAACTTATTTCCTTATAGTCACAGCAAAATGGAAAAATTTTACTATATTTTGTCAAATATGTGTCTCTGGATTAATTTTGGAGCAGGCACATGATCTAACATCCTAGATTCTTTTCTTCATTTGTACAGGTCCACACACATACAAGTTGTATTAGGTTGTTTTTTGGTTTTAATAAATTATGAACTTATGAATACTTGAACGATCCCGGATCTCCCTTATTCTGGATTTGCTTGAGCTGGTCAGCGTCGTTCCCTGTAAAAGAGTGACGTGTCCTGTCTTTGGCAGGAGGTGCTGAGTCTACAGCCTGTCCACGTACTACAGTGTCACAGCAAGCAGGACAGTCCTGAGGACTTCAGCACCCAGCTTTGGGCCTGTGCGTTTGAACTCCCCCTGCACAATTCTTGTGAGTGCATCGTCCTCCCCTCCGTCATGCATGATTTGCTTTAAAGGCATTAGTAAATCCATACTTATGAAGTTCGTACCACGGTTCTTACACTTGCAGTTGAAATACACGCTCATAGTTATACTCTTGGGAGTGAATGTGTGTTCCTGTCTTCTTTATCTGGTGAGATCCATGCAGCCCATACCTAATGAGCTTTAGTGCCCATAGTAATGTCAATAACTGGTCAGACACATTTCACACACATGCAGGAGATTGTATTTGTTACATGTAAAATGGTAGCATTTTTTCCTATTGTTTTTAATGTTGGTAATTGTAATGATTTTTTGCTTATGCTGTTGCAGATACGAACCAGGAGCTCCGCACTGCAGCCACCTGTGGTGGTGACTCTGTGTGTCTGATAGACTGTGAAACGGGACACGTACTGAAGAAATACAAAGTTCCCGGAGAGGTGTGTGTGCTGCCTGTCTGTATGTACTGTTTTGTCTTGTAAAGTAGAATGTTTCTTCCGGTTGCAATGCATTCTGAAGTACATTTTGACCTTTTTCTTGTGATAATCACCGTTCCCACATCTCTCTCAGGAGTTCTTCTCGTTGTCATGGACACATATAATGATGAGCCGAGATGGAGGAGTGGCACAACCCTGTAGCATCTTGGCAGCTGGTGGCAAGAAGGGTGTGGTGAAACTCTTGCACCCCAGGGCTAACATTGCCTATGGTGAATTTCGTGCCAGCCGCCGTGCTCTCTCCACCCTTCGCTTCAGCCCCCATCAACCAAGTGTCCTCTTTAGTGAGTACCACATGCTACTTATGAGATGTTTTCTTAACCCTAAGGTCCATTGACCACCCATATATGTTTCTTTTAATTCAACTTCCTTAACCCTTGTTTCTAGCTGGGGGCTACGAAAATAAGATTGTGATGTGGGACGTTGGAGGTGTGGACAGCAGCTACAATTTCAAAGTCAGGTTGGTTGTCCTCATATATATCACCAACAGTGCAATGTCATCAGAATTAATCTCTTGCTGTGCTAAAAGTCAAAGTCACAACTTTTGTCCTGGGCTCCCAAAATTACTGCTTCAATACCATTGCAAAAATCTGTTTTTTTTTTTTTTTTCTTCTTCATCTCATGATCTGTGTACATTTGCAGATGATAACGGTGCCCTAGATAGTCACACCATACAGATCAGCACGCTTACATGTGATGTATAACTGAACGAACTGGAGAGACAGTCTTTCTGTGCTCGCTGTCAATGTTTAATCTTTCTGCAGCCAGCTCCTGGTGCTGGAGACTGCTTCCGCCCCCCTGCACCTCTGTCTACCCCCCACCTGTCGTGACACACACCTGCTAGCTGCTTCTGAAGAGGGTCTGCTGTGCTTTAGCATCCGGGTTAATAAAGACACACAAAAGAGGTGAGCGCAAAGTGTTTTCCATGTATATGTATTAGTCATTCATTGTATTAATTCTGATTCATACAGTGGTGATAGAAGCTATAGGCACATTTTGATATAATGATCGTTTTAGCCCATTTTGTAATGTGTAAGTGGATTCGGGATTGCAACAGTTAACAAAAAAACAAATTTCACTAAATCAAAAGCACAAGATGAAAGTACAAGTTGTATAGTTGCTAAGGACACATTACAGCATATAGAAGTAGTTAGCAGCAGAGGGTGTGTGACAAACTAGTGTTTGGGGTCACATGACCAGCTTCAATTCTGCCATAGGTCTCGGGAGATGGAGGTGACGTTTCCTATATACGAAAAAGAGGACAAGGACACTGACTACCACATTGTGGATGGTTTGGGATTCCTCACAGATGACATAGTTGGTGAGCTGGAAAGCAGGAGAACATTCTGTTCCATAGCAAATAACCCAGAGTCGTCAGAAATGAAATAACGTGTGTAACATAGTGTAAGCGACAATTTATACAGTGGTGTAAGATAAAATAGTGTACACATTTTAAAAAATGGAATCGGTCAGTCCTTCAAATGTTGTGGTAATCCATTTTAGGATATATATTTTTTTTTAAAGAATCACAATCTTGGTTTTAATTGCTGTAGCATCCAAGTGTTACATGGCAGGCTCCATTTACCTGTGGAGCTGGAGCCAGACCCGAGCCCGGCAGCCTAACAGGAGGAAGGAGGTGCCTGCCGTGGTCCTGGCTGTCCTGCAGTGGAGCAGTACTGAGACTCCGTACTTATCTCTCAGTACCTGTCCAGGTGAGCAGCTTGTCTGAGTCTAAGCTTCTCTTGTCTAGCTTCTTGTTTCTGATTGGTTGTAACTGTCTGTGGCCTCTCTTTCCCCAGATAAGGGCTATGTGGTGTGTGGAGATGAGAATGGGAATCTGTGGATATACCATGTCACTGACATTCTCAAAGCCGGAGCAATGAGTGGGAAAGCTATCCCTCCCACAGAGGTATCATTCAGACTTCCTAATATATAGGAATATATCTTAATCATGAACTCATGGACGTTGGCTTGGATCGTGTAGGTTCTTTAAATTTTATTTTTATAAATTTGCCTATTAATCAAGTACCCGGGATTACAATGCAGCATGTTTAAGAAATGGTATTTCTTTGAATTTTAATCAGTGAAATGCCAGTAAACTTTATTTATCAAAATGAATTGCTCCACCTAGCTAAAATAATATCTTCTGATATTTCAGACATTTTTCTCAGATTTTTGTCTAATCTCAGGAAACAGAAGTGTAATGATCAAAACAATCCTGCTATTATGATATATACTTCTGTTTAAAGTCAGTAAATTGTAATCAGGAGGGGGAAAAAAATCTGTCTCATTGTACACACTCAGTGTTCAAACTGACCAATGAAAACTACAGTCTGAAGTGTGGACTGCATTTGAGCCATTTGGAAGACAATATGGCACTGTTACTTGATCTGACGTGGTCTTGGTGTGGATTTCATATTTGCCATTTCAGATGCAGCAGTGGCCATCACCTATGAGGAAAGGACATGGCCCTGTACAGGGGCCGGTTATCAACAGTGTCGCAATGGACCCTGAGCTGCGCTACCTGGTGGCACTGAGTGATAAAAACATTGTTGTTGTGTGGAAGAGACTGGAGGCTTGTTGAGTTCCGTGCTTGGCCTGAGATGACTGCCCTCCTCCTTTTTGCAGCGAAACATGTAGACAGACCACACTAAGATGAACATTTGAAATGACACAACGAAATGTCAGTGGACATTGTGTAAAATGTGAATTATGCTCAGTGAAATAGTTGAAATAGTACTGAAATATCTAAAACATAAACTTTATAGTGTTTCCTTTTAAAAAGCCATTTGGTTTAATTTGCTTGTTTTTTTAAGGGTTTGTCAGATTTGCATTTTGAAGCTGTGCTGAATATATAAAAACAAATGACAATACAGTTTTTAGTATGTTATAGTTTATGTTGTTTTGGTTATACCCATAATGCATTGCACGGTTCACGTTTTCATTGTTTTGTCCATCATTTGTTCATTTAGCCAGGATAAGGAGCAGCTGTTTGTCAGTTTGTAAAATAGACACGTACAAAACACTTCATGCTGATACATCGATTCAGTATGTTTTTATTAGTCCTGCTTCTATATGGCATTTATTAATGCAACAGTTTGTACTTCCTGAAACCCGTGGTAACACAAAGGACAACTAGAGACACAGATAGTCATTATTCTACTCTGATGAGCCATACACTAATTTTTTGTGATAATTAAGTATCTGAAACATTTGTTTCCATTTCAATGTACTGATACTGGGGTCCAGTTCACCTAAACAAGTCCTTTAAGAACATATTTTTAAAGCATTCAAACTTTCTGGAAATATGCAGTCAAATTTAAATGTTGGGAAAAAACTGTAAGGTAACAGTGTGTGCCTATAGGGTCTATGTGCGTTTACAACCGTGCTTGCTCATTGCACAGCTAAAAATAACTGCTGTGAAAGGTAAAAGTTGTAAGGTTATACTACATTCTGCACTACAATTCCAGAGACATGTTTCAGCCAATTGTGAGTAACGTAAGCAATTGTTGGTAAATGGCATGAATTAGAGTTTTGCTATTATGTTAATTTATAATGTAATTCATAATCTGCATTACACATTTTTTTCCACAGTTTTACACAATTCAAAGAGTTACTGTAGGTATGAAGTTTATTGATGTGGCTGTATCTTGTTTTACATGTAGATAAAAAAAATACGAAGTATTCTACCGACTTTAGTGATGTAACAAACACTTAAATGACCTTGATACAGACGTTTCAATAAGAGAATCGCTTTATTGGCGTGGTTTACAAACATCATTCATCACTTTACAAAACGTCATTTTGATTGGTGAATATAATTAAGTTATTTGGTGTTTCCTTCTTACAGATAAAATTTTCCTTGACTAATACAGCACTGGCCAAAGAATCCAGAATTAAGAGGGGGGGAGCGGAGTACAGGTATAACAAACATGACCAAAATATAACTGCACATATAAGCACGGTCTCAAATTTTATCCCGATGACACATGTCGCTACAGATATACATTTTTTTTTTACTATGGATACATCTTTGGTAATCTTTATGTTATATACAGTCAAAGAATATCTTAGTTTTCAATGTACCTCGGCGATTTAGATTTTTACTTGGTTCTCACTGCAGTACGGTAGAAAGCATTTTACCAAGATACTTAAATATAATTTTTTTTAATAAAACGTGGAACTTGAACTTTCTGGTTTCATTTTTCATGGTTGTCTTATTGTTCTTGTAGCGCCCAGAGCATTGTAACCGCACTGCTATGGAGGGCGTGGCCTGGTCGTCGTCGCTCCGCCTTTCAAGCGTGTGATTCGGTAGAATTTTGAGCTTGACAAACGATCACGTCCTGTGATTGGATGGAGTCGTGTGTCGTTTGACAAATACTTCAGAGCGAGGCCATTCTTCGGGCAGAGCTTGTGTCTAGGCTGTTTGTGCGTTAGTGGAGGGTGCAAGCGGTGAGCTTTTTCCATGGTAGATGGGGAACGTGGTAAATGGCTTTCTAAAGCGGCCATATCGAATCATCCGCAGGACAGAGGTACATGACTAGTGTACTAAGGAATATAACACAAAAATGCGACGGAGACTGGTAGGAAGAACACTTGAGATGCTGGGCTTTGGCTCCGCTACACGCTTCGGCATGACCAAGATATTTATGCTTCCAAGCATGAAAACAGTCGAGATGCACAGTCGTGGCAGCGAAAGGCTCCGCTCCACGTCCTCAATGCAGAGTTATTTCGAACTGGCTCGGGAGAGATCAAAAACAGTTACTTCTTTCTACAACCAGTCCGCGATCGATGCATCTGCTGAAAAGGTAATTGCTGCAAAAATACAGTTTTATGGAGCCTGTCATGAAGGATGACGGCAGCCTAGTCGCCAAAAAGCCGCACACCGTATATGCACGTTAGTGTGTTGCGGTTGCTTGCAGCGTGCTGGCGAGCTGGAGGGGCTCTGCTCTGGTCGTAACTGGGTTGCGGACGCGCTTTTAATAAGGTCGCTGTTCTGGACAAAAGTGCAGGAGTGGCTCATGATGGCAATCCAATGCAGTGGGATCAGACTTCACGCTTTGTTGCTTGTTTTCTATGCTTCTAATGTTCTTATTATACTTAATCAAAAATTTCATATAACCTGGTTTCTTGTTCTTCAGTAATAATTTGTTTTTATTTAAACTATCCAAGTCTTCGGTCAAAAAAGATGTCAGAAATTTCATATTGCATGTATCCAGTATTGCTGCTTTGTGGAAGACCAGTGGTCTGTCATAGGGATGTCGCCTGCCTTTTAGCTACCTTTGGTAGGAAGGATTGCTTATAATCAGACAGGGCGAGAGAAAATTATAGTTACTGACTTTTCCATTAGCATCGATTATGTGTTATCCATGCATCTTGCCGGTTAGGAAGGTGGCCTACGGAGGGCCATCCTAGGGAGTGGGATGAAGGCATAAGGCATTAGGTGGCAGTGCAAACGGGGCACATCAAGGTCAAACGTTTACTTATTTACATTACTTCTAGAAAATGTTTAATAACTAAGTGTACATTGGACTGTTATGTAAAATCGCTTTAATTTAATAATACTATCTGTACTTTGGTGCCCAGTGCACAACGTTTTCAGAAGTACTGTGCTACGGAGGAGCATTTAAAAATTCTTTGGGGTATAAGGAGTCTCTTAAATTATGTATGTTTCTGTAATATATGAAGCCTTTTTGGTGATAATTGAGGCTTTTGGAAAAAATGTCTCTGGGCTTGACAGGCTTGTTGAATGTTTGGCAGGATCCATCATGCAAGTTATAGTAGTGGTAGCATGAGCTGCTTCACACACAGGAAGCTGAATGGCTGTCACTGTCTGCATGCCCATCTGGGCCTTTACTAACACTCATGTCTGGTGTTGTCTGAACTGACCAGTGTTTGTGTGTTTACGACTGATTAACAAAATACCATGGGGGGGGGGAAAAACTTTTTGTCAGGAAGCCAGCAACTGGCATCCACCCAGGTTTCTGAGTCTTGAGCAGTTTGTTGACAAGGGTGGTTTAAAGTTGGGGTAGACAGCAGTATAAATGTACACTGCCAGAATTTTTGAGAGGTGTGATTTACTGGAAATAAGAGTCAGACTGGTAGAATGGGTTTGGTAATAGTTCACCCCATATTTTGTATAAGTTAATTTGGTGGAGGTTACAGAACTCTAATTTGCTTTTTGATCAGTCCATTAATGCTATCTTAAGTCTTTGTTGTAGCCCCCTTTATCAGTCACATGCAATAGTATTTGTTTTGTGTCAGTAGCTATGCTTTTTTTTTTTTTTTTTAAGTGGTGCAGTTTGAAAACCTTATGCCTTAATATTTAGGAGACGAGTCTGTTTTGTTACCAAAGTTGGGTTGTTAATTTCCTAAAGCCTTGGATAGCGTAGTGTGGTGTCTAAGCACAATAATTATTTTGGAAAAACTGACAGTGGTTCTGAAATATCCTTTCTGAAACCTTGCTAATGTAACCAGTGTTGTTGTGATGTCTCTGCTTTCTTCAGGCCTCTGTCAGACTGACACCAGGTACAATGTTGTATGCTGGGAAATCTCAAGACGGACATCACATTCTGGTAATTGTTTTTTTTTTTTTTTTACTTCTTTTATATAGGTGTCATGTCTTTAATTTTGTCCTTGTGTGTGTAAGATGTCACGGTAACTTGTGCCCACTCTTTGCAGTTAATCTAAAGCTGTAACAATGTGTCAGATATTATCTGAAATCAAATGCTCTTTTCACAAATCTTGATTATATCTGTATTTTAAAATACGATCATATATATAAATAGAATTCTATTAATATTGACTTGCACTGTCAGCTGACTTTTTATTTAATGTATTTGCATTAAATTGTGGTCCGTTTTCTAAGACAAGGTGCTCTGCTGGTGTAACCAGAATATAGACTGAGTAGGTTCTTTGTGTCTTTAATTGTTTTATCCCTTGCTGAGAGTAAACAAATGTTCATATTTGTGACAAATTTGCCTGTAAATTGGCTTTAATATTATTTTTAATCTAGACAAGCTGACATTTACTGCAGTAAAGACATTCTTCTGGGAATTTTTTTTCTTTTTTTTAAGCCGTAGGCCTGAGGACTAAAGGGGTGAAGCAATCTGTGTGTTTCTGTGTGTGATGCTTCTCACCACCCTTGTGTGTCGCAGAGCAGTGCCAAATATCTGCAGAAGGAGCTGCCCGTACGCATCGCCCATCGCATCAAGAGCTTCCGCAGCCTGCCCTTCATCATCGGCTGCAACCCCACCATCCTGCAAGTGGTGAGACCCGCGCTCCACTCCCTTCCAGCACGTTGCGCGCATCTGTGTCACATGGTTATAAGTGCCCTACTTGAGGGCCCACGTCTGGTAACAGTCCCGTCCTAGCCGCCCTGCTATTTATTGTTAGCCCTTTTTAATGTTATGTGTAATGGTAAGATAGTAAAGCCTTGTCATGTTTTCTGTATATTGTATAGAGATGCTCTCAAAGGGCTTTTTGTCTCCACTATCCTTGATATGCATTCAGGTGTGGTGTTTTATTTGGCATTTGATTCAAGTCACATGAGAAACTAATTATCACAATTTAATTGCACAAATTTTCCATAAAGTAATCAACATTAACAAGCTTGATACAACTTGTACAGGTTCTTCATCTTTTGCCTGAAATCGTCTTGGTTCCTTGTATCTTCTTGCTTGGGACTGTTTACCTTCTTGAAACATCAGATACTGGCTGAACTATGCCCTACATCTGCACGCAGACGGCATGTGTTTTAGTGTCTGAGTCACATGTGCAGTGTAGGCCTTGAGGGTTTCCCTCCTACCTTCATTTCTGGTGACACAATAACAGTTGGATGAGTTGGAAAGTGGGCGATCAGGTTTTATGTTGAGCAGCTGAACAGGTCCAATAGGAGCACCTCTTTGGTTTTGTTGCTAATGCAAGCCGTTAAAGGGAGTGGTCTGTTGATAAGGGGCCTGATACGAGGTTTTATCAGATGCAGCTCAGAGTACTCAAAATGAAGTGGTATCAGTGGTTTGTATTGAGCAGTCTTTGTTCTGTGGCTATGGAATATAATGACATTGTTGAGCTGTGAAGTCGCACAGGCAGGGTCCAGTGAGTAATCTCCTGACTTTGGGGCATTCACACTGGCATGGAGCAGTATTACAGAAGATGCCATTGTACGATTTGGAATAAGAGTCCTCTGGAACGCAGCGCCTCGGTTTGGTTTTACATTACATTTACAGTACAATAGATTGTATTCTGAAGTTTGAATGTTTTCCTTTACCAACATTTTGCTATGGCCTTTTGGTCTAATGGTATTGACCAAGTAATGATTTCATCACGTTTCAATTCTTGCAGTAAATTCAGCTATGCATTTTTTAAAATTTATTTTATTGTGCAGCTTTAGCAAATCCAAAAATTGTTAATACACACATGCGTGCACACACACATTGTGTGTGTGTGTGTGTGTGTGTGTGTTTGTGTGAGAGAAAGAGAGATGGACAGACTTGGGGACAGAGCCATTCGGCGCCCATGTTGGGGAGGTGGGGTCAGCATGTGTACTATGATCAGCTTTGATTTGGGTTGGGGTTTTAACCCGTATCCCTGTGTCATCTCTTACAGCATGAACTCTACATCCGCGCCTACCATGTGCTTAGCGACTTCCCAGCGGTGAGTACGAATGCCGGCGGGTTGGCAGGCGGGTGACTGGGACACGTGGCAGGGGATCACCTTTACTGGCTGCTGAAGGGCATCCGTATTTAGTCCCAGCCCGGTATCACTGTAACCGGAGAAGGGGGTCATGCTTGACCGACTGCTGTCCACGACTGAACGTCTGGTGTCAGAAAGTCCAGGGTGGCCAGGAGATTGGACTGAAGCAGGAGCTCTCTTCTTGCCAGTAAGATGGCTGGAGATTGAAGCCTTTGGCTGAAATTGAAGATGGTTGAGGCAGCAGTATGTTTACAAAGCATTTGTAATTATGTGATGATTTTGTGAGTCAGTTGTGGCCTTGTTGTCAGCAATGGACAGATAAACAGAACAATAGCTATGTCTTTATACTGGCCTGTCGGCAGGACAGATGGAATTTACCTTTGTTACAGCTTTGACATGGACTTACAGTTGGTTGTGTTGCGTAAAGACTCCTAGCAGTTTTTTGATTGTGTCCACTGTTTGTGTTTTTCTGCTTTGATAATACTAAGTTTTTGTACTCCAAACTGAGCAGGAAAGCTTCCAGTAACATTCCTGTGTCTCGTGTTTAGATGAGAGTGGCCAAAAGTGGTGTCACAGCTCCTCAAAGTGCTATTGTGCCGTTAATGTGTGGATGGGGATTGCTTAGTTGGCTGGCAACCACAAAGTCCAGTTGTTTTTAAATATTTCACATGCGTTTCTGCACAGTTTACAGCATTATTTTAGTTAAAAAAAGGGCATTTACTGGAGAGTTGGCTAAGTTAACACCTTCCTTATTCCCAAGTTCCTCTTCACTAAGGCAGCACTGCTACAAGGCTGTCTCTCTGTGTGTGTGTGTGTGTGTGTGTGTGTGTGTGTGTGTGTGTGTGTGTGTGTGTGTGTGTGTGTGTG
>JABJVR010001090.1:5774-19812 GCA_025773905.1 Chitala chitala
TGTGTGTACAGTATACTACAGCATACTGTGCTACACTGTACAGTATGCTACAGAATACTGTGTGTGTACAGTATACTACAGCATACTGTGCTACACTGTACAGTATACTGCTAAGTAAAAGTGTACATGTACAAAAAAAGGGAATTCACAACATGAATACTACAACTATTTCCACCCCGGACTGAAGCCTGCTGGGAATATGCAAATGTTGCGCCACCAGCTAGCAGTGACACAACACTTTATTTTAAAAAATAATTTGGCCATTGAGCTGTAGGTATTAAAAATACAGTACACAAACCCAAGCTAAGCCATAGCACTGTATTTTTACAAAAGGTAATTTTTGTGTAGAGTATATGTTTCTAATATAGTGCAAAAAGTACAGAGAACATGAAAGCTGTCAAAAGCTAACTTGATACACAACAAATATGAAATAATCATATAGTAAACATCACAACCTGCTTTGCTAACAAAGCATGAAGCAGAAAAATCACACAGAATAAAATGGCCCTTGTCATGACACTCTAAGAAAGTCTTGTGAAGCAAACAGTGGGAGTAATTTAACTTTTAGAACCATGGGACAATAAAAAGGCAACTTTTTATCATGGAGCAACAAAACAACATCAAAGAACCAGATTAATCAAAGAGATAGAGGATAGATAGCTTGCTAAAGGCAGATCTTCGAAGAACGTTCTTTTAAACAGTAGGCAGCCAATGTCATCTTTAGTTACTGCAGTGTCCAGCTCTAGACAAGAAGAGATCAAAGCACCAATCACAACAGTCTGTATTAGCTGGGGTGAGAACAGGGAGAACACCACACACAGTTCCTCTGGATGGGTATGATGATCTGAATGGATATGAATGCAGTTGATAATCTTGCAAACCAGATCTTATGAACCTACAATGATTGTACTAAACTGCTATGTTTTATTCATCTAAAACTTTTAAAAATTGCAGTTTTACTTTTGACAAAATTACCTGCCAACAGTAAGTGTGTGTGTGTGTGTGTGTGTGTGTGTGTGTGTGTGTGTGTGTGTATTCTCCCCCTAATACTGTTGTTAAATGTGAATAAATATAAAATATTTAATCTAAGTTTGTATGTTTTTTATCCCAAAGGTCTTTTTGTTTTTTTATGTTTTGTTGTTAAAGCTTTTCTAGGAGTTTTAGATTTGTGTGGATTTTGACTTTTTTGCTCTAAGACATTTTTTTTTCCATTAAAGCCTGTTGAGTCTGGCTTTTTTTCTGTTGGTAAGTTCTGTATTTATCAATACAATAATGTCTTCTCTTTTCATCTCAAATCAAAGCACTATGCTTAGCTGTTGTTAATATAACCGTGTGTCCTATTAATTACATTGCTGAATTTTTAATTATTGTCATTATCATGACACCAAATATATTGATATCAAGTACATAGTCTGCTTAAAATCATGAAGGGAATTGCTGAGGTTGGTTGTGTATAGAAGATATTATTTTCTCAGTAAAGGCCAACAGCATTTTTCCTGTCTGAGTCACAAACAGCTAAATGCAGCCATTTACAAATAAGACATTTTGTCATGCCCTGTACTTCCTGGTTTTGTACACTAGGAGGTCTTCTCTCTAGTTTCTTTGATATCTACAGTATTTTCCCTGTCTTATCTAGTTTCTAGTGTTTCTAGGTTCCTTGTTTTTGTTTCACTCCCAATTGTATTAGTAACTGTACCTGTTCTGGTCTTATTAGTTCCCTTATATAAACACTATGTTTGCCTCAGCTCCCTGCTGGTTATTTTAGTGTAGCACTGGATGTAATTCTAGCTGTGCCTGTGCCTCTCCCAGTTCAATGTTATTTGTCTACCTCTGAGCCTGGTTGTTACTTGTACCCCCTGTGTTACTGTTCTTCATTCTGTTAATAAGCCTCCCTTTTTGCATATTGGACCTTGCCTTGCTCGCCTGCCTCCCAAAACATTACATATTTGTCTATTACAGACCTTTTTCTAATTTTTTTTAGTTCACATTATCTGAAAACTGAAATAACTCATCAACAGAGAGGTTGATCTCAAACCTCTACAAATCAAAACACGTCTGGCTGAGATATTCGTGTGTGTTTGTTATCGAGAGGGAGAGACAGGAGAAGCAACCTTTTATTGTTCTGTATTTATGCTCTGGTGAGCTGTTAGTATCGAATTGATGGCATAAATCCTTGTGTAGCAGCTGATATTACAGAAAAACACATTATAATTAGGTGGCCTTAATGAAACAATACATCATTGGTGGTGACTTTCTGTGTTTTTCTACAACTGCTGAAGCCCCCGACCAAGAGGTGAATATTAATTTTCAGATGTTAAGGTGGCGGTGTACACCACACTGCTTATTTATAGAGGTCTCTGAGATGGTTTTCTTGGCTCATTACATTGTTGATTTCCTGTGTTTCTTCACACAGGTCTTAAAGTTCAAAATATGCTGCCCAGCAGGGGAAAGGTTGACACAGGGAACCAGCCTCCTTTTGAAATGACAGTGTTGAATTGGTGCATATCTCCTTGACTGATACTGGTCAGACGGCGCCACCAGTGGTCCTAACACCTTCTGATCCTGCACTATCTATAAACAGTATATATCTACAAACAGTTCAAGCTGGCTGCTGTAATTTTGACAGTAATGGAAAAGCCGCAAATAATTTTGTTAAAATTTTATAATTCAGGCAAAGAAGATAATAAAAGGTGGGCATCACTGATTTTTTTCATGGCAGCAGAGTGGTGATACTGTGTATTAATTTTCCACACTGCTTATACAGTAGTGGGCTGGAGGGAGCATGGAGCTTATCCCCAAGGGTAGGGTGCAGCCTGGTCGAAATTCAGTCCATCATGGGGACGACACAAAAGGGCGGCTTAGCACTGCACAACCTGGAGCACATGTCTGTAATGAATACTCATAGGCATGGGTCAGATTCAAGAACAGAAAGCTCTTTAATGACAAGCAGAGTAAAAGAATACTATCTCAAAACAAAGTGTAGTCACAGGCAAAGAGTCCAATTATCTAGAGAGTCAGGCTGAGACAAAATATGGGCAAACAATTAGGGTGAGGATTAGGTAGGGCAAATGCACAAAAACCAAGTGAATGAATGAGTGAATAAATGAATCCAGGTCAGGAAACACAGACAACTCACAACAAAAATGATGATATTAAGCGAGTTTGGAGAAGGTGTAATTGTAATGTTGATGTTACAGTAGCAGTGTTTATATGGATCCTGATATTTCACTTTTCCTCAGAATAATGGCTCCTTCTGAATAAAAATGCATTGTATAACTACCTAAGTTTTTAATTATACTCTGTGCAGCACTTTGGAAACGTTTTGTTTGTAAAATGTGCTATATAAATAAAGTGGTTTGGTATGGTACACAACCGCTGTGAGTGATTAAGGAGCCAACAACACAATGCTTTTGGATTGTGGGAGGAAACCAGAGGAAATAAGAAAAATATGCAACTGACATGCATACATACACACACACAGAGAGAGAGAGAGAGAGAGAGAGAGAGAGAGAGAGAGAGAGAGAGAGAGCAAATCCTGGAATCTAAATGATGACCCTAAAAGTGTGAAGCAACAGTGCCACCCACTGCTCCCAATGCCTCCCAATTAGTAAGAACAGCTAATTCTAACAGCTAACAGCATGGTCAATTTAAACGGAAAAACACAGCAACTATACACAGGGGGTCATAATAAAGAGAGAAAAACAATCAAACTCTGTACATTAGGTATGGGACGAGGATCAAAATGCTGGGAGGCATTTCATAAGCATGGCTTTTACCTCTCTCAGAATCCTCCTCTGCCAGTTTCATGGTTACTTGGTTGTATGTAATTGGATTCCTAAAGAATAGGGGCCCTTGGATATGATAAACTGCTCAACCCATAGGTCAATATAAAGTAAATCACCTCCTGATTCTGGGACAACATGGTGTGTGTGTGTGTGTGTGTGTGTGTGTGTGTGTGTGTGTGTGTGTCTTTTCTGAAAGAATCCCAATTTACAAAAAATATGTATTATACACAAATTCACGACTATGTCCTAAACAGAAATTTCAAGCCACACACACAGCGGTTATAAAAGGGATTGTAAATATTCATATATACTTTAGGTATTTTCCTGTAAGAGAATGAAAAGAATATTGAAGCAGAGATCAAAGTGTGACCCCTTCCTGACCTCATTGGTTTGTCCTCCTTATTTATTTACATCTCTTACGGTTTGACAGAGAGGTTTATCAGACCAGAACTTTTCTGCCTTTGTAAGAAATTGACATAGTAGTTGGGAGGGGGGATAAACGCCAATGTCTGAGTAACGTTTTTGGCCTCCTTTCTTGATTTTCTATTTTGCATGACCTCCTATTCTACTATTTCTACTAGACAGATTTGGTGGGGTCCTTTCATAAATGAGGATAGCAATTTATTTAATAGGCCACTGGGTTGTTAGGTCTGCCAATCAGAGCTGAGAGCTGAGTATTCATGAATCATATTTTCATGTCCAAAGAACTGAAGGGCTAAAACAGAAAACAGTTTCTTTTATATATATTTCACATCTCTGAATTTAATTTAAAATAATAGTTTTGCTGTGACCTTGAGGTCGTTTGAAATGAGGCTGCATTATTGTTAAGTATGTGGTCTTTTCATTTAACGAGAAGGCACAAAGCAAACATTCTGCTCTGGACCCCAAAAAGAACACCTATAAAGGGTTAAAAAAATCACCTTGGGGGAAAGCAGCAATGCAACAATTAAGTGAATGCAATGATGATAAAAATTACAATAAATTAGCTGTAATGTCTTTAAGGAGTACTTAAGGGATAAAATAGTAACTTTTAGAAACCTTTCAAAAGGCTTTACCATTTCCTTGCCTCATGTATTAGCTTGTATTTGTTCTGCTAATGTGCAAAAGTATAATATTTTTGGACCAGTATGGGCTAATTAAACGATTTCCCCGTCACACTTGCATTCACAGACACTTGTGGCCCGAGGTCTTCTAGATCTGAAGTTGTGTTCCTGCCCACAGAATTCACAGCACATGCCAATCAGGAAACTGATAAAGGTCTCACTCACCTGGATGTTGCAGTCCCCTGTATTTCAGTTCGTCACGTAGCACTGCGTCACCAGATGCTGATGATGGTATTGATGTACTTAAGCAATTATGAAGATTTGTTGTCCTTTGGCGAAAGTCTTGCTGTTTAGGTTATGCTCTGTTTGCGACTTCTGCATGTAACATTTTCTCTGTGGCTGACAGTTCAGCTTTAGATTGTGTTGGATTCTATCTCTGTGGCGGGTTGGCACCCCACCCTGGCTGTCCCCTGCCTTGTGCCATGTGCCTCCTGGGTTGGGCTCCAAAGTTCCCATGACCCTGAATTGGACCAGCGGTATAGAGAATAGATGGATGGATGGATGGATGGATGAATTCTATCTCTGCTTGACCGCAGTTCTTGATTTTGTATGTGTGTCTGTTTCTGTCTGCCTGCCTGTTTCTCTTTTTTGACCACAATTTCTGGATTTTGGGCTGTCTGTTGGATTGTTTAAAACTCCTGCTCCGTGCTCTGTACCTGTCTTCTGTGGTAACGTTACATTCTTACTGCTTTCTGATAATGTAGCCACTTAATCAGCAGCTAACATTACATTAAAATTCGTATTTACACTCCCTCTTATTTTTTGGCCATTGGCAGGTGTTTATGCAACATTTGGCTCAGCTATTGGAAATGAATAAGATGTAGCATTATTACCATGTCTTTGTGACAAGAAGCGTAACACTTAAAAGTTACATCCACTGAACTGAAAAGTTCCAGCAGAACATGGTATTAGCTGTGAAATTTACAGTTGCTGTACTTTTCAATGACAAAAAAAAAAATACAAATAAACACTAACGTTATACTGACCACACACTGTGAGGGAGCTGAATTCTGTATAATGTGGGTGTATATGAGCAAAAATTACAGCTTCTACACAAATATTGTATTTATATGATTTAAATTTAATCTGTTCATTTAAAATTAGCACAGAAATTGTGACACAGTATTCTGATAACTGGCATTATCGTATTACTGGAAAACATAGTAAATATGGATGCTTTTTGCTTTTATACATAAAATCCTGTATTGTACATAATTACAGTCTCTAAACTGAGAACAAATTAACGTCTTGGTGGCCAAGTGTCTACGAAACTGCCTGCATTCAAGGCCACTAGCCAAAGAGACATGAAGTCGTGTGAGAAGCACAAAATCTGAATCGCTTCACGAGGGAAAAAAAAGTGTATTATGATGTATTGAGTCGTCTTTCACAATTTTTCCTACATATGGATGAGTTCACATTTGGAGGAAGCCAAATGATGCCTTCAACTCATGATATCTGTCACCAGCTGATAAAGAGGGGTGGGAGTCTGTAACGGCACAGGCAACCGCCTCATAAGAGTCATTAGGTCCAATGATCATATGGAATATAAAGCGAACACCCAACAGTGAGAATATATCATATCATGGCACTGCTAAAGCCTGTACAATTAACACATCTAAATATTACTGAAACCTTATGGGATATTCTTGAACACGGAGCACAGGGTTCATTTCTACCTTCTTTATCCTTCAGTAAGATGAAAGCTTTTCATCCTGCAGAATTTTGTTATATTGTACATAGCCCAAACTCTTATTAAATCCTTCCTATTAACAAGATTATCCAATTTTTATTTGTCTAACCCTTGTGCCAACAAAAGAAATAAAAATCAGTCACCGTACTTCTTGTTAAATGTTACAAAACACACAAGGTAATTCTTTGAAACATAACTGTTAAAAAAGAAATTTTACACTCAGATTTCAGAAACGATCGTGTCAGTTTTAACCACTGAAAATATGAAACGAATTATAATTAAATAAAATTATAATTATTTACCCATTGGGTTAAATATACCATGTGTTATCCATGTCCATATAATTCAGAGGAGATATCGGTACAGCTAAATTAGTTCATGTCATATCGATATCAGTGAGTTAAGACACAGCATCTACAAGCCTACGTGTGTGTCCTGCTCTTAAAAAAACTGCTGGAGACAGATCCGTGACCCGGACCTGGATTGCCTATTTTAATAGTGACAGCCAACGGAGGGCTGTCCCTCCTCTCATCGGTGGCCGCTTTAGAGATCGCCGGCTCTCGCAAAACATCTCAGGATAAGGTAGGGAGCAGAGTAAAGGCTGGACACGGAGGTTCACTGAAAAGAGGGGACTTATGTCCTTTGGTGGAGGGACGAGAGGAAGGAAGAGAACGAGCAGCCAAGGGACTGAGCAGATTGACTTTTTTGCAGGTGAGTTTAGTTGCATTACATAAAAAAAATATTACGTACACCTCAATTAACGGAGGCATATTGTACTGTGCAATCCCGATCGTGCAGTGTTGGACTAAGCTTTGCTGGGTTGTTTTTCCTTGGACAGCAAGGAAGAACTAAATTCCTCAGTACTGGCTTTTAGTATGTCAATATTATTTAATGCAACAGCTCTCTGATGCGTAGGCTACGTCATGCATAGTTTGCATCTATACTTTTCGTTAACAGATACGTTTCATTCCCTTGATGACATTTCATTGCACTTCTGCGTTTTTATCTAGTTAAAAGTATATGGGTAGTAGCCAAAGCCTTAATATTTGTGTATTGGGCAGACGGATGGGTTAATGTCCAGAGCAGGGAGACATCTGAAACTTTGCTACAAGGATTTGCCAGGTAATTAGTCCACGTGTCTTGATCTTAGTTTGTAAACAGACTCTGAAGTTACCTAAGAACTTTATCTTTTTTTTTTCATCTCAGTGTAAAACAGTAACCGTAAGAGCTTAAGGCGATTTCTGAAAAAGACGGATCATAACTATTACAATTACATGTTTTACGTTTCAGTATCTGTTCGCGATTATATTTACGCTGGACTCGGTGTATGATATAGTCCACAACAGACGTTGATTTTAAGTGTTTTGTTATTTTTAACGTATGCGATGTATTGTCTTATCATACATCTGTAATTTCGAATACAAGCAAAATGATGTAGGATAATATTCATATGTATTTGTTTGTTTTTTGTTTGTTTGTTTGTTTTGGCATAAATTAAATAATTCGTTATTAATTTTGGTTATACCGACTAATAAGTACTGTACGTGTTTCGCATAAAAACATTTTAACAATGTGTGAGATTGCGAGAATTTAATTTAGATCAGTAAGTTCCCAGTTGCAGGCAGGAGAATTTCATCCAGGCAAACGATTGAATGAACTATAATCAAAGCTCATATCCGTATGATAATGAATAAAATGTCGGTGTAGGCATGTTTCATCTAACATGTAGTTCATTTGAGAGTAAACTAGATTAGGTCTAATAATGTTGCACCACAATAATAATTAAATTCAAAGTTTATTTTGAATCCCACCAATAAAGTTTTTTTTTTATTCTTTCTGCAAATATTAAGTTCTGTGTCATTTTTTAAGTGTTAGAACATGACACAGCAGTGAGCTATTCTACTTATTTACAGATTTTTCCACATACTGAGCAAATTCTATCTGCAAGGGAAAAATAGGTACCCCTTTAAGGGTTATACTGTGCAGTGAGGGGTAATTTAGTGTGCAAAATTTCAGCTCAGTTCTGAAATTCATTCAGAGTAAATTGCAAGTTACTGGTTCCCTTGTGTAATTCTGCACAGGAAGCCTGTTACAGTACAATTTAAATGAGTAGGTTGGATATTAAAATTATAAAGTGCACATGGGCACATGATAAAAAAGGAATATATTTGCAATTGTTACATTCTGGAACATTTGAACTACAAATTCAATAGATGAGTAACTCAAAGTGAAAGTTTATTAATTAATTAACAATCAGTTTTGTGTTTAATGTAAAGGTTAGTTTTAGTAGTCACATTCAGTTTTAAAGCTTTTGCAGTCGAAAGGGCAGTGAACTGAGCAGGATTTCCACAGCAGCTCTGGTGAAGTATCCTCAGCATAGATGCACCCAGGGTGGGTGAAATTTTGGGAGGTACAAAAACACAGGCTGTGTAAGGAAATTCTGTTCTGTGAACCCCAGTTAAAGCTCTGCTCTGTGGAGAATTGGGTGCAAATAAAATTTTGGCAATTGCAGCATTCACTGAATGTTATGCCTGTAAGATACATTTGAATAGTTTTGTGTGTGTGTGTGTGTGTGTGTGTGTGTGTGTGTGTGTGTGTGTGTGTGTGTGTGTGTGTGTGTGTGTGTGTGCTTCCAGAAATTTCTTTTTGGGTCAGAGCAAACAGAAGCAACATACAGGCATTAATTGACATTCTTAGCGATGTACACATTGAAAACCCAAGGGCTTGTTTTCTGTTGTCTGTTTAAAATTCTGCAGATGAATTCAGAATATGTTTGGCTGCCTTCACTTGAAACATGGGTAATCTGATACAGTTTGCCCCAATCCATCAAGTTATTTGTACATTAATAAGCTGTTCTCTTCAAGACATCATGTGACAATCAAATGACAACCACCGAGGCAATGTGTGTGAAAAGTAGTCAGAATGTTTGCTCTTCACAGGAAAGGCAGCATAAGAGGCGTGCTTAGCCATAATGACTACAACAATGTATACAGAAAATGTCTTGACAGACAGAAAATCAGCCAGCATAATACACGTAGTGTGACCATGTCATATATTAGGAATTTCGGTACATTAATTTTACACTTTTAAGAACACATTCAGACTACCTCTTCTGTCTTCCTGATGACACATAATACTGCAATCTAAGAAGGACTCATCAGTCATGCATTTTCTGCTATTCAACAAACTGCTTAAATAGAAGAGGGGGAAAGTGTCTCTTCTCTCACATTTATCATGTTGACACATTTTGAGTCCTTTCCTTCTTACAGCATGCATTAACAAACTGATATTGTTTATCGCATAGCCGATAACGTGGAATGTTGCCCAAGTCGGGTTGGCATGGATGTATTGTGAATATGTGATGTAAAAGTTTTCTGTTCATTCGTAAATTTACTTTTGAAGTGTTTTCTCAGCACATCAAAGGCCTTCACGGTTGGCTCGTAGGGTTCCCTTCTCCAGCATCATTGTGGTTATCAGCAGGGGTGCTGAAGGGGGGGGCGGGCAGGGTGAGCACCCTCCCCAGTTATACAGACTGTTAACTACATAATTATATGTAATTATACAGACATCCCCCCACACGTTTGAGGGAAAAAATAGGTTTGTACGTCTCAGTTGTTTCACACCCTCTTTGGATGAAGAGCTTCATCAATTCAGAATTCCCGCAGAATGATTGTTCCATGATAGACTGACTGGAGATAGAAGGACATGCTGTAAAATTTTGAATGTTATTTTCTTTTTTCTGAGGTGGGGATATTACATGTAAATGCAAAGGAATCTTTGTGCTTTTTGGAGAAGGAAAGAACTTATTCTTTGTTCTCATCAGATCTGACATGTAAGGCTCTCCATCAGAACGGCTGCAACAAACAAGGTCTGACGTAAGAATGCATGACTGAACATATGTCACTCACTACTGGGGAACCTGAACATTTGCCTTAAAATATTCAATGTTTTCCAAGATAAACATTGTGTATAAGTAACTATATATACATCTGTGTGTGTGGGTTTGTATGTGTGTTTGTGTTGTCTTGCTTTTAAATACACCTGATGTGTTAGTGAATTGAAAGGCAACATTTTCAACAATGAAATTCTGCAAATTTTTATTCATTACAATGCAAGTCAATGACATAATACTCCTCAGACGTGACTGATTTGTTTTTTGTTGTCTTTGAACTGCTATGGATGACCTCTTCAATTATACAATGTGCCTACTGAGAAGATGTCTGTTTGTGATACTGTAAAAGCTCCCTCAACTCACATCTCAAGGGCTTGATTAAAATGAGGCCTGTGGCCAAGATTGTTAACTTTTTTCTTTTTTTTTTGTTGGTTGCTTATTATGTTCAAAAAGGTCTTCTAGTGTAGCAGGAGTTAAGGCAGGACAAGAGTGCAAAACAGCCCTGCTGTTGAGGTGTGATTTCACTTGTGTTTGTCATAAGCCTCTCCCAGACCCCTAGTGTCACCCATCCAGATAGATCTTCAAGCTGGTCCAGGTACGTCCTCAGGTTCTCAATACTTTCAACGATTATGCTGCTTGAATCTGCAGTCTTCTCAAAGTTAGCAGTTTTGGTTAAAACATTTTCAAGAATTCTGATACTTTCAACCAAGATTTCTACCATAACAGACTTATCTCTGCTACACATAGACAGGGTGAAACTCAATCATTTACTAGAATGCATAACCCGAGAATTTAACTGTTTCCTAGTAAGAAGGAAATGTATATGATTTTTACTCTTGGACTAAACTCATGTATCAGGGATAGTGAATGAATTCACAATTAAAATGCCATCATCCACCTCAAGGTAATTTGTAGACAAGGACGTATTATGGGTTGTAACTATTAAGGAGTTTTGCAGCACAAGGTTCTGTCATTCCTGTAGAGAGCCAGGACAGTAAGGCCACCTACGCGTTTTTGATGTATGCTCACAAACTATTATTGAGATCGGCCTTGAGCTGTTCTGCCATTTTTTCTATAATTCAGGTCAACGTGGGTCACCTTCATTTTCTCAGAGAAAGGTTTTACGCTAAATGAAATTATCCAGAAGAGAAATGACAGCCTTGAGATGGGCTTCATTAAAGTTTTCATTAACTTTGGATCTAATGATGTCATTAGGAATCCAAGTCCCACGGTGGATTAGGCTTTGTGGAGTTGGATGGGGAAAAAAACCATCTTGGTGAAACCTGGGACAATTTTAGGATCTCCTGTACATCTTTAAAAAATTATTTGTGCAGTTTTTCAAAATGGGTTCACATTTTGTGCCCCTACAGGGGGCTGCAGAATAGTTTGTTAAATTACTGTGACTTACCTTCCTTTAATTGTAAAGTTAAGTAATTGTACAGAGTGCTGGAATTAAAGTTATTTGTGCAAGGGCTCGTGTCCGATACTATATTGAAAATTTTGGTATGTAAACATTTTTTTTTGGTATTTAGAGACATCAGCAAACCGACGTACATGTATTCTGTTTTCTGGTTGACAAACGAGTGTATATTTAAAGTGTTATAAGTGTTTTCTCTGATTGTCTGTTTGCTTCATGTAGTGTTAAAAAAGATATGGGAATTCAATACTTACATCACCATAAACCCAAGGTAAAATGTGCATACAATATTTTCTTGTGTAATTTTCCAGACATTGCCATTGTGTTCAATTTATTGACTTAATGTGTTTACTTTCAGAAAGGAAAGCACTGAAATATAATGATAAATTGCACAGCCTTCCTGTGAGGAGCACCAGTAGAATCTACTTCAAAGATCTGGGTCCACAATTAGGTTGGACAATGGTGAGAATTTTCCTATAATCTGAAGGCTGTTACATGTCAAGATCAGTCAGGATGGCAGGACTGAGAGGACCGAACTCCTCTATTTCTGTACTTGGGTGAAAACCCAAATTCAGGTGAAAGACACTAAATGATATCTTCATTAGTATGCACCAAGTCAAACCCTACATGAAAAATGTTATTGGGGGAACACAAAGTATTACATTTTCCTATATTTTTCCATCATTTTTGAAAGGATGTGTTGTGCAAGTGAATAATAATTATTTGAGCCACAAATCTATGTAGAAAAATATATTTAAAGTAAATTCAAGGAAATTGCATGTTAACATGCAGGTGTACTTTTCATGTAGCTGAACTTTTATTCTTTTCAGGTCTTCTTGATGGAGTCCATCGGTCCCCTTGTTATCTACCCTTTGTTCTATTTCCACGTTCCATACATCTATGGACAGGAGTATGCGTTAACATCAGGCCCACACCCAGCTGTCACGTGAGTAGCATGCGGCCCGTTTCTGCCCTCGTGTTTCTCCTTTGTTCTCGCAGTCTCACTTTCTCTGGTCCGCTGTGCCTGCTGCAGACTGGCCTGTGCCTGCTGCTCGTTCCACTACATCAGGAGGCTGTGCGAGACTCTGTTTGTGCATCGCTTCCCTCGTGGCAGCATGCCGCTGCAGGCCATTGTCAGGGTAAGTCTTGGGGGCGGGCTGTGAGGTGTCAGGCAGCAATCCTGTTGGCTATCTAGTAAGGAGCTGGTTGTGACAAAAATGACAGGTCAACACTGGGATGAACATGGAACACTAACATAAAGTAAGACCTGGCCATATTAGAAGTGGCTCTTTATAGGAATTTTAGATAATGTAAGAATGATTGAGAGCTTAAGAAGAGTATGAGGAAATGGGGGTGATCATTTTTCTGACTGTGCCGTAGAACTGCACTTATTACTGGGGTCTTTCTGCTTGGTTGGCCTACTACATCAATCATCCACTTTACACACCACCTTGTGAGTATTTTGATATTCCAAAAACAAAAAGAAAAATTTTTACACACATCAGTTAAGTATCACACACAATACAGACCTTTATTTCTTTACAGCCTACGGAAACATACAAGTAAACTTTGCACTGGCTATGTTTGTGGTATGTACAGCCCTTAGCATTATCAGAACATTTTCAGATAATACATTAAACCATACATGATTGTCAGTCACCTGAAACTCGTTGCTAAGGCCTAGTTTAAAAGTAAATCTTTATCGACAAATTTTTTAGTTCTGTGAACTGGGGAACCTGTCCATCCACATGGCCCTTAATAACTTACGATACGACGGTAAGCGAACCTTTTATTTTTCTCTTGTGGATGTTCAGGACTCGTGTGACCGCATTCATTGATTACTGGATGTTTGGCCACACTGCCACAGTCTGCTTGCGCTCGTTAAGATTTTGCTGGTGTGTGACATTTTTGTGCTGGTTTTAGTGGAGATCCTTCAGTTTGGGTTCTGGTGTGAAGGCCATCTTGTATTTTTGTCGATAGGGCCCAAGTCAAGAAAAATACCCTTCCCTACCAAGAACCCCTTTACTTGGCTGTTTTGTCTTGTGTCTTGTCCTAACTATACTTATGAGGTAAGGGTGTGAGAGAGAGAGAGAGAGAGAGAGAGAGAGAGAGAGAGAGAGAGAGAGAGAGAGAGAGAGAGAGAGAGAGAGA
>JABJVR010001091.1:0-19811 GCA_025773905.1 Chitala chitala
CTAAAATTTCTACTGAATCTTTAAGCAGTTGTGTTGGAATGGGGTCAAGTGGACAGGTTGTGGATTTAGCGTTAGTTATCACGGTTTTTAGGTCTAGCGTATCAATAGTTGAAAACTCACTAAATGAATGTGCAAATAATGCTGTTGGTGGGCTTGGAAGTTTTATATTTACACATAATTAAACACCATGCTAAATACATTTCCTGCTCCGTTTCTGCAGTTTGGGTGACATTGCAATGGACTATTCATATTTATTTTACAGATCTTAAAACACAAACTTTTTTTTTTTGTAATTCTTGTATTCTCTCAATAAATTAAGACAACTAAGTTGAGACAGATGCAAATAATAAAAACGAATGAGGAGCTGTAATGGCTGAAATGATGTTTAATTAAGACACTAAACTGAAAGAACAGGCTGAAAGAAACACCAGCATCTGCTGCAGCCCTCCTGAGTACCGCTGCTATACTTCATATTTACATTGTTTTTCTAGGGCAACAAAGGGCACATGGCAGGGGAGACCCTGGGCAGGGTGCCAGGATCACACTTACACATGCAGGCACTGTGCAACTTACAGTCCCAGTCTTTGGAATGTGGCAGGATCCCTAGCAGGAAGACAGAGGAGATGTGATCTTCACACTAGCACTTTTATAAATGTATTGAACCTTTAAGAGAGAGAAAAGGGGAGAAAGCATGCCAGGAGCTGTGCTGTTCTGTAAGTGTGTTTACTGTGTGGACCACAAACAGATCTCCTCATGATCAAAACCTGTTGGCAAGGTGAGGAAATTTACAATGACCAGAACATATGAAGTGTATCAAAAACACAAAGAATTATTTTTACTCAGGAAACACTTTAAAAATGTTTAATTCACAGGTACAATATGGTTGCATTTTTATAGGTTAGGGGGAAAAAAAAGAAACTCCAGAATACTGATATCTGGCAAATCACAACAGAGAAGTACATATCAAAACTGTATTTAATATGTTGTAATGAAAACAAATAATTTCTTATTATGCATTATATAAAACAGTCAATGGAACTACCATTACAAGGCAGGACCATTTCTTCGTATGGGCAGTTTGTGTGGCAGCACAGGGACCCCAAGCCACCAGCAGCCCCCACACAGCCCAATTAATTTCTGTAGAGAGGAGGGCCACAACGTAAGATGCAGCCCAGAGCCCCAGGAGCTCACATAGCCTGAAATATTTTTACTTCTAGAAAGATTCTTGTGTTAAAATAAGACAGACACATAACGTGGATTATCATATCTCCCAACCCAGTGAGGACAGGCAGTCTTGGGCTCAGGGCAGGGGATACCCCGGACAGGGTGCCAACCCATAGCAAGGTAGATGCATGTGCATGTGTGTGCACACACGCACGTGCACACTCACACGCACGCACACAGTATCATGAAATTACAATCAGAATGAAATACTAAGTACAGCAAAAGGCATATTGTGTTTTAGTTTTTTAGGTAAAATTAATTTATGAAAATAAACATGTTTTAATAATAATTAATGAAAATAAACATGTTTAATCCTATGACTCTAAGCAACGTAGAAGGATGGGCTGCCCTGGCTGCTCAGAGCCAATATGACAAGTAGGTTTTGCAGCTCAGTGACTGCTGTATCAATAAAATTGGCAACAGCAAATACGGTCAAAGAAATCAGATCAGCAAACTGTAAGAGACACTAACCACACCTGTATACATTACTGTCCGTATACATAATGTCAATATGCACAGTCAAAGAAGTTCTATTGACCTCAGAGAGGTGTTCTGCAGGAGGTCTATGTTTTAGTTAGTCAGACATAATTCTATTATAGAAACAGCTAACAGTCAACATTACTGGAGAACTTCAAAACATGATGATGTTGCTTTAATTTGAATTAAACGCAGAAGACAGTTAAAGTATAGGTTCTGTGCTGTTCCAACAGACCATGGCATCTTCCCATCTAGGAAAGATAGAAGCACAGTTTGTGGTCACACTGGCACAGGCAAACACTGTGTTTAACATCAAACATCTATAACATCTGTTTCAGATTATGCATTAATCTCATTTCTTGAAAATATTTTTGAAAGACTGAAAATGGTATATGGATTTAACAAAAATCCAGCACTGCTACATTCAGGTAAGGTAAGGGCTTTAGAACTGTCTGTGTAAAGTACTTAAAAATAGCTGGAAGCCTTGTGAGACTAGGAATCATTATTTATGCGTACAAATGATTATAAGGTCATGTATTTACAGATAACACTACATTCCACACAAATACCATATTAAAATCTTAATCTTTTTAATCAACAAGACAGGAAATCTCTAAGAATCAATAAAAATAAATACAAAAAATATTGCTGTGAAACACATTACATTTTAGAGATAAAACATGCATGAAGGCAAAAATAAGTACTAGCAGTTGTAGTTGTAAACCTGCAAAGGGATACATGGCTACTGTGGTTAGTTACATCACAGATTACTAAAGATAACAGACGTCACTAACTTTGTTCGAATGCAGTGTTCCAGCGGGGGGATGAGGTCCACATCAGCATCGTTAGAGCACATCCCCAATGATCCTGTAGCTAAAATTACAATATGTGCCAAAGTAAGAGCCAGTCATAGAGTATGAGGCTATTCATTTACACTTCAAAGATGACATTTTATATTGCAAATGGGAACATCATGAACGTAAAATAGGCAGGAATCTTCAAAGAACAGTTTAACTGAACTGGAAGTGACTCCTTCAAAACCTAAATGATTGTGGACCATGTTTCAGTCTGAGGTATATTCAGTTTCCATGTATAATATCACTAATACTTAGACACCTGAACTCAGTATTCTGTTATATCCAGAAGCAAGTACTTCAGTACAGGTGGTCCCAAGTCACGATGGTTTGACTTGTGATTTTTGATCTTACAATGAAGATATTTTTACAATTTTGTTGTATTACTATTAAAATTTTCCACGGCAGGCGAACGTAGCAGTGTGTGTGTGGTACGATACATTGGGGCACTGCTGGGATGTACGCATCTCTCGCCCTGTGGGACGCCTTACTCTCGCCCTGTGAGACGCTTTACTCTCGCCCTGTGAGACGCCTTACTCTCGCCCTATGGGACGCCTTACTCTCGCCCTGTGGGACGCCTTACTCTCGCCCTGTGGGACGCCTTACTCTCGCCCTGTGAGACGCCTTACTCTCGCCCTGTGGGATGCCTTACTCTCGCCCTGTGGGACGCCTTACTCTCGCCCTGTGGGACGCCTTACTCTCGCCCTGTGGGACGCCTTACTCTCGCCCTGTGGGACGCCTTACTCTCACCAGCGATCCACAGAGGTCAGGTGTCTCGGTGTTAGAGCGCATTTTTTTTTGAGCGTGTATTTATTTTGTCTCGACTTACAATATTTTCAAGGTACGATGGGGTCATCGGAACTAGAAGTTGGGGACTACCTGCTTTTGCACATTTGCAAACTTGGTTGGTGGTGATCATCTTTTTTGTAAAGGGTGTTTTGGGATCATTTAACCAATTAATTTTCTGTGTATAATAAGATACATTAAGTTTAAATTGACTTTCCACTTCTTCCTGTTTTGAGTCAACATTTTGCCATCATATTATGATCCGCATACTGCCTAGATCAGGTCATCCCAAAAACACCAAGCACAGGATCTGAACACATGGATGAGGTCCTATGTCATGATGACCAAGACCAGCTCTGTATCTAATGCACAGTGTAGCTGTCCGTTACTGAACAGCACTTCATACGTACAGATGGTAAGCTTAATTTCCTCCTGTTGATTAGCCAGGCCATCGTAGTAGTAGAGCTCAAACCTCCTTTGCATATTTCTGTCAGTCATGAGCTCTCTGTGTACACAGAAGAGCACGCTGAAGTGGCTTTCACTGCACACCACCCACACCGGAAACCGGGGGTTCTTCAGGTAAGTCCCGACCTACAACAATTATTACATTCATTCATATTTACATAATGCATGTTCAGCACATCCTGGGACCATAACTGTGGATTGGTCAATAGGCATTAAATTTCCAGTACTGTATGGCTTCCTGAAGTAGAGCTGGCTGCAAGGAAAACCATAGCTATAAATCATTGTGCTTGCTCTAATGTAATTTCAGAAAAAAATCTATTGCAAGCTCAAATGTGTGTCATAAAGCTAACATGTTTGCTAAACACTCTGCAACATAAATGGATCATGAAACAGATAAAAATTACAAGTTTCACAGAAAGTGTCAAATTTTTTAACTAAACATGTATGATTTATCCTATACTTACAAAAGTGTTCATTCTCTAGAAGACATTGGCTGGCAAGTATGACTATGTTGGTCAACCACATGGATTTTCTTTTGAAGACACCAATAAATTATACCCAAGCATCCAGCACTCCAAAATCAACATTCACATTCATGTGATCAAATACAGACTAGTTAGAATAGGCTTTGCTACAAAGACATCAAAACAGGGTCAATTATAAAGTAATCAGTTTTAACAGCAAGTTTGGCTTTTTGGAAATCATGTTGCAAACTGTGAAGCTCCTACCTTGCAAATGTCGTAATGTTCAAACAAAGACAGAAATCCAACATCGCAGCGTTCTTTAATTCCTTTTAAAATGGTTACGTTTCCATTACCAGAATCGAGCTCAAAATTATTGTCAAAAACATTTGAAACGGCTCGTCCACAAAGCAAGAGGTTTACAAGCTCCTGTCAGACAAACACAAGCACATTATATATACATCTTAAAGACACAACAGTCAGTCATTTACTGGAATATAGCATCAAGCAAAAACAAATAACACCAGTGATCAAAAAAATTAAAAGGTTATTCTTTTTTCTACCTGAGAAGTAAATTTTTCATTGTACATGCAGTTAATGATAGATACAACTAGTTAATAAAAAATAAAGATATTAATTTATGTGTAAACAGCTACAGTTGGTAGGTCAGGGGCAGCACCCTGATAACCACATTCATTTGCAAACTGCATGCAAGAAACATTTTTTTCAAAATCAGGTCAAATGTGCCCCAAAAAGCTGTTAACATTCTACATAGTCATGAAAAAAGGTTGTGAAAAGTGCGAAACATGATCTAATTCTTTCATTATTTTGACCTAAAATGTAATGCATCTGTGCACAAATAATACATTGATCATACATTCCTACACGTTTTTATTCATTTATAAAGTAAAAACAATGTGATTATTGAGACTGAGAGACTTTCACAAACTAGATCTGGTCAAATGATCTTAGATAACAGAGAAGATAATTTTTTCAACAGAGTGCATCTAGAACTAAAATAACTTTATACCCACAACACAAACCTGGGTGCAGTAGCCATGAGCTCCAATGAGGGTGCTGGTGGACACATCAAAATCAGCTCTAAGTCTTACAAACACAAAAACAAAGGCAAAAATCAGCTTTAAGTGTAACAAAGAAAAATTCAATAAAATACAAATTTTTCATGCTGCAAAAAACGTTTGGAAATTTATTGATTGTTTTGCAATAATGCCAGTTGCGTAAAGGCAGTTTTTTATTAAGAAAGAGTGACTTTATCTACTGATATATAGCATTATTATTGTTTTTGGTTTATCGGTATACACTAATTGCTAATGTTAAAATGCAGGTGCTTGATGATTAATGATGATGATTGCAATTAGCATAACTCTGTCATTAGTCAATCAACACTTAGAACAGTAATTCAATCCAGCTTCAAAAACTTGAGATGCTGTATGCAGTCTTTCTGCCAACCATACAAGTTGCAGAACAATCAATGGATGCTGTGTCTGCAGGTATTATGACAAAATTATGTACAGTTGCTACATGTGGCAAGAGGATGACAGAGGATGGAGGTCTATGGAGGCTTAAGACAAGCCATTCCTGTGCTTATTTTCAGTAAAAAAAAAAAAAAACTTAAAAACTACTGTAAAATTTTTCGATAAAATATACTTAAAACATGAGGCATAATAAGAAACTGCACAGAGATAATATTTAAACAATCCAAGCAATGCATTTCTGCTTCATATAAACAAAAAAAAAAAAAATTAAGGTACGTAATAAAATCCACCCCTCCACCACCAAAATAAATAAATAAATAAAATTTACAATGCCACAAACTAGCACTTTATATTGGAAAGTCCCCTTGGACAATTTAAACGTAAACTTCTATTCACAAAACACAATAAGAACCATTTAGCATTTATGTATTTTATGACACAAATTTAATGTAATATGCATATCTATCTATAATAGTGCAGTAGTCTTTGTAGTAACAATAATTCCCTTTTCAGTTTATTCAGTGTTACACAAAAATACGTCTGGAGCAAAATACCATACGCTGCTCAGAAATCACGCTTCCCATTAGTTTCCTGCAAGTGCATCTCCTCTGGGATCTTTGTTTTGCATATATTCATAAAATCATCATAAATTCATAAAATATTTAACAGTTATTAAATGGAAGGACAATAGTTAAACTATACTTGTGTTGTAAAATGTGAATCAGTAATTTTTCTGGCGTGTTTTTGCTGGTTGATCACGTGTGGAACATGCCACTTTCCCAAAATAAAAAATTTGATAATATAAAAACTACTCAAATTCATAACCATTACATTAGAAGGTAAGTATGGATCTCACTCCCACTGTACTAATTTATCCCACATATTTATGGGTAATCTTCTAAGCTACAATCTTGTCAATTATGTTTATACTTACATTTCAATTGATCTGGAAAGGATGGCCGATACAGTTAACAAAATACATCCAAAAGGACCAGACATGATCTAAAATAAAACCGATTTGCATTATTTACATGTGTAAGTACAAACACATAAGTGCCAGATGACTGTCTTCTGGAAAAAAAAATGTATATTGTAATGTCAGCCATTTCAGAACGTTTGCATTCTTTCATTGTATGTATAAAAAAAGTAAATAAAATACCAAAGAATTTTTTCACTTGATACAAACAGTAACATGTTTGACTGTGACTTTCTTGATACAAACTGAGGTTGTTCAAGCACATATATACGTGCATGTATGCACATGTACATACACATATCTTTGTATGTTATGCATGTGTTTTGACTTTCTTAAACAGTTAACAATTACATATTTAACTACATGTAAGACAAGGGTGACTTTCTTCTTTGTTTAAAATGGAAAATCATGCATTACAATTTACCTCCATATGCTGGTCCAGAAGTACTTCTAAGTCTTCAAAACGGTTTATATTGACAAGTGTTATCTGAAAAACATTTAAGTGATTATTAAGAACACAGTGTAAGTACAAAGAACAGTTTTATATTGGATGATTCCAAACCTTTTACACTTGTAACCAGCAGAAGTGGTTCAAAACCCCAGTTGTCAGGACAAGAGTTTGATTTCTTCCCCACATAGGCTACTTGGGTCCTTAGTTTAGCAGCAAATTCTCTTGTCTGGGAGCTTTGTGCAGGCTGCACTTATAACTTAAATTTCATTATTAATCATTTTACTATGCAATACAATTTTAATACAATATTTTTCCCCATTCAAAATAGTGTTGCCTATTTTTTTACATGTTTTTCAAGAATTAATGAAAAACTTAAAGCTAGGGATTGTGGTATATTATTTGTAGTAATTATAAATTACAACGTAGCTTTCTAAACACATAAAAACCATTAGGATGGTAAGCAGCTCTGCAGGTAACATGTTTCCCAAACTTTGGCAGGATCACAGACAACATTGCCTGATCACCAACATTAAAGGGTTGTGCTGGTTAGGTAACTGATTTTTAAGTTTTACTTACACTGTGCATCACTTTCTTTACATCATTTTTAAATTGTAACACTGAAACTTTAGGCCTAAGTAACGTTTGTCAGACTTGCTTATGAGCCGATATTCATAGACAAAAAATTTCAAATATATGACAAGTATAAATAATATATATAATATGTTACAGTTTTTCATGCCTATCCTTGTACAAACACTAATGCTGATAAACTGATCTAAATTGACTGTTTGAGTTTTGAAGCAACTTTATGCGCATCAGCATTACCAAATGTTTAGATTCGAGACAGGTACGAGATTTTGTCTTGATGCCGTTCATCAGAGTTTGCACTGCAAGAATAATCTTGTGAAGTTGTGGCATGCATAGACAGGGTTCTCTGGCAGGAAATCATCTCTGCCATGCCAGTTTCTATGCTGGCATTGTTGACTAGAGTAACAACATATGTTACAAAAATGTTAATTTTGTGCACTAAAGTCTTAGCCTTTTGGAATTGCAACTGCTGTTAAAAGGTGTTTTAGCTGACCTGCACAAATGAATTCTGTGCTGACTGACACAGGTCAATAAGCCTCTCAACAGGTGCATAGATTACGTACACACTTCTGTGTGATTCTCACTGTGATACAGTCTGCTCTCTGCTTAATGGACTATTCAAAGTGACACAGACTTGAAAAAAACTGAAAAGAGCATATTACAATCTAAAACAAAATTACAATTTTGTTTGCACATTTCACTTTTCCTTCCATATCATACTCTAAATAAAATTCATATCTATTGGACTATGTAAATGGACATAATATTTCTATTACTATACCGTTTCCAAGACTCCATCAGATTTATACTTTCCTGCAGGAGTAAATTGTTGTCTTCCTGAAGATCTGCAATATGAAAAATTATCAGATTGTTTCTTGATTAGTTTAACTTGCTATTCTGGATAATACTTAGCAATAATGGTTTTATATTTATCTCAAAATATGGAACATTTGTCAGGAATATATTTTAACTTAATACATGAAGAAAAAGGAAAAAAGTACAAGTATAATGTAGTTACCTACATTGCAACAGCTGCCCTCTTCTTATCTCCAGCTCTCCACAGGATGTCTGCAATGGCTGTGAGAAGACACGTTCTTCTTACAGCATCTGAGGGACTCAGCTTCCTGTTCAAACAGGTAGATAGATACTAAAGGCAGGCTCTTTATCTCAAGTGTAAAGACTCCTGTGAATTAATACAGCATAATTGTTTAGGTCAACATGTGCCAATGTGATGATGCACTGAAAAGGTATGATACCTTAGTCCATTGCTCGTCTCTTGAAACAGAAGCTGTTTCATAAAACAGGCCTGGACAGAAGCCAGAACGCCGCATGGTCCACCCTGAAAACAAGGTACAAAATCTCACAACCATGTTTCAACAGAATTTGTTAATCTGTGAAAACATTTACTGTAGGTATATCTGGGTTGTTCTAAAAAATGTGCCAAATATGTGATATGGGCATTGAAAAATAAACTTTACAGTATGAGGCTGGTAAGGCCATCACTTATAGACAAGACCTACTGTAAGAGCAAAAAGAACTGACTCAATATAAAGTTACACTATACAGACAAAAGTATTTGGCTGCCTGCCCATTACACCAACAGGGACTGAAATGACATGGTATTCAAACACATATACTTCAGTATGGAGTTGGTCTCCCTTTAGCAGCTATAACAGATTCCACTCTTTTTGGAAGGCTGTCCACAAGGTTTTGGAGTGTTTCTGTGGGACTTTGTTCCAATTCATGCTGTAGAGCATTCATGAGGTCAGGCATCCGAATAGGACGTCTTTTTAGAGCTGGTGACACCTGATGGACCCCCTCAGATGAGGCCTTTGGCCACGGGATGCCACGAGCCTGCTGAGAATTACTCCAACACCTGGAGCAAATGAGTATATAGTGCTATTTACATTCATAGTCTCCATTACTAACTGTGTGCTCTGTAATGTTAGCATGCCCAAGACGGGCTAGGCAGACAGTCAACCTTGGGCCCCCAGAGGTTTTTTTTCCTCCCCCCACACTGTAGAGTTTTTGGTTTCTCTCATTTGCTGTTGTTTGGATTTATCCTCATCTTTAACTTCAATTATTTACTTGCTGTTATTTCTGTAATATCTGCAATGTGTTCTTCGTAGTGAAAGGCACTGTATAAAAATTAACTGAACTGAAAGATCAAATCCAGTTATTTCACATTTCTGCAAAAAGCCCATATATCCATATATTCCTATTATTTCCTACCTATCATCCATCCATCCATCCCTGGGTTGGAGGTAGTAACCAAGGGTGTAAGGCAGTGAGACACCCTGGGCATCAACCCATTGCAGGATGCGGACGCTGAGACACACACACACACACACACACACACACACACACACACACACACACACACACACACAAACACATTTTGCTAATAACATATTCTTTTCTATTTGCTTATCTTGGCAAGGGTCATAGCAATATTAGAGTAATGATGTGTAAAAATGTGGAGGAAGAGTACTGAATACCTTTTTCTGTACTATTCCATATCTAAGGTCAGGTATGTCTGAGAATGTGAAACTCTGTGTTTTCCATGCATCATTAAAGCAGCTCATCGCGGAGCCAAAGAGAAGCTCCTTTAGGGCCTGAAATAGGATGAGTAACGAGTGGTTCAGTATAAAAACACTCACACTGCACAACAGAGAGCAAATGAGAAGAACATGTTAATCACTTCGTAGATACTCACAACAGCCGTTTTCTGATCAATAGGATGTAAATCAAAGTTGGCTTTGGTAGTACTGGATATGACAGTTCTAACAGAAAACTCATTAACTTCCTCCTCAGGATTAAAGTCATCTGCAAAAAGGCAGGACATCAGCAACAACAAAACGTGTTGTCTACACAAACTGAATATGACCAACGTCTGCAGCAGGATCCATAATCCATCCATTCTCTATACCGCTTTTCAAATTATGGGTGTCGGGAAGCCTGAAGCCCATTTCAGGAGGTACAGGGCAGGGGACATCCAGGGCACACATAAACACACACTACCTAAGCTGCACGTCTTCAGACTGTGGGAGGAAAACTGGAGAACCCAGAAAAAACCCACCAAGCACAGGGAGAATATGCACACTCCACACACACAGACCCAAGGCAGGAATCAAACCTCAGGCCTGGAGGTGCAAGGTGACGGTGCTAACCACCACACCACCATGCTGCCCAGAACTATAAGCCCCATTTTTAAATACAGAAAAACACTACAGGGCATATTCATATCTAGTTAAGTACCAGGCAGGCTGGCCTTAACAATTTAATGTAGCTCTTCCAAAATACGATGGATTAACTGTTGTAACCCCTGTATTATAAAAATAAAAGCAATGCGACCTTGTGATAAGTGCAACAGCACACAATTACAATCAAATCTGATGCATTACTATGTGTATAGAAAGTGGATATTTAAGTTTATAATGATAAATAACATTGGAAAAGCTGAGCATTTTGTAAAATTAAGGAAACTTTAGTGAAGTAACTCAAAGTAAGACGATAATATAATTTCTATGTAAAGATACTATAAAATGTACAACTACATGCAATTATCATGTTATGAGGTACCAACTCCATTATTTTGTTTTTAGTTCTGTATTTATCCCTATTGAACTGTTACTTTGAATAGGAGTCAAAGTATATAACAAACTTAAAACACAAAAAGTTATTTCCTTCCCCAAATTTTGTTGGATCCAAAGTATCCCTTACAAGGTGTAAAACATTTAGGGCTTTAGATAATGCAGTAGTAACAAAGCAATCAGAAATAGCAAATACATACCCAGTGTTATGCTGCCTCTATTATGGAGATTAACTGCCTTGGAACTGGTGGCTGCTGCAATTTCCCTAAAGAGCAAAAAAAAGTCAGTAACACAAACAGAACATCAACGGATGAAAATGCTTGATTCTGAAACATTAATATGCACATTTTGGATTTTTTTTTTTTACTTTTTAACGGTTAAATTGTTTTGTTTGCCTGCTGCTTGTTATAGGCTATACTTTTATTTAAAGGTTGTATTTGTGGGCCTATTTGTTGTTTTGTTGATGTTTCATTGTGTGAAAATAATAACACAATTACAATTTTTAAAATTTTTGTGTATGGCATCTTTAAAATAAAAATTGAATCGTAAAAATATTTTACATGCAACCTGACAAATGACACCCACCCAGCTGTTGGTAGGCAGACGGCAATACTGTATGCTGGGGTATAATTTGGGAAAGGTTTAAAGGTATCAAAAATTGGATACTGCTCAATCCTAGGTGACACGAAAGATAAGAAAACATTAATTCGAAAATATAACATCTTAAAATGTGGATTTGTCAGTCAGGGATGCTGCCTGCCCAAAACTTGTATGTGGTATGCAGAGAGAAGCCAGCACAGCTATTAAACCTTCCAAGCTACTTCAACACTGAGGGAGAGTTAATGTTCCATTTATGCATTTATGTCATCCTGTTTAATTCTTTGTAATGGAAATGTTCTTTGTATTACAATGTCACATAGCAACCATGCAACGTAATTTAAACCATGGAGACGCACGAAAGTATTATTACTCGGTTTGCATTGCAATGTATCGTGGCACAATGTATTGTTACATCACTAAGGTTATACTATGTACTTTTATGGCTTAGAAAATAACCACGAGCTATACAGCCAAGATAAAATGAAATAAAATATAAAAGTGCAAGTAATTTGTTGTACATCAGTAGCTTTATATCTGCGCATGTTCCAGTCAATCATCTATATATAGGCTTTGCAAAATAACCATTTGTATAATAATCGTTAATGAAATAGTATTTTTTTATACATGTTTTCTGGCCCTGAAGTTTGGCGTCAACGATTAATTTCTATGTTTTTTTGACAGATCTACTGATATTTCTTTTGCCTGGTGTTTAGACACATCTTAACTCACTTGCTACATATTACACAGAAACGAGCGCCAAAAGCTATTTGTGTACTTTTCGTGATTTTTTTTTTGTGTCACAGATAAATTTGTGGGTTTGTGGATGTCATACCGGTACCTGATGGTAAAAAAACTGACTTTTAAACTTTTAAGCCAGTTAGATTTAAAACTCTGCTTTCCCACTTGATTCTGCAGTTAATTTCACTGTTATTAATGAACTGCATTAAATCATCTGATTCTGTGACATGGATTTCACAGGACTCTACTGTTCCTTAACTATAATTTAATATGATAAAAAGATATAAGAGTCTTTATTAAAGGGAGAACATATGGGTCAATGTTATGTCCCCGGACGCTGTCGGTCTGCTGTGTGTCTGCTGTGTGCAACTCTCTCTCTCCCAATGGACACCAACATGATGAGACCTGGCTGTCTGGTTCCTGTTGGACATTTAAAAAAATCTATCATTCACCGGAGACCACTATCTTGTGGTGGTTGTACAGGCTGGTAATTTCCCTGTCAATGACTTTCTGGGTTACGAAAATACAGCTCTTAACAAAGAAGAATATAGCTTCCAAAATGGCAGCTCGATGGTAGCACGCAGTGGCCTCTCCAAGCCCATTATGGTGCCAACTTCATGTTTTAACTCCAATTATGCACCGGCTATTCACCATGATTCTTAGCATATGGACATTGGAACAACCAATGTACATGCCTACCACCAATGGACACTCTTACAACTAACCTTTAACAAAACTGGACCATGACCTGAAGAAAAAGCTCTGAGGCCTCGGTCTGCTGTGGAAAACAGACCCTCAGCATCATCTGATGCTGCTGGCCAAGGGAAGGAGTACCGGAGGTGGTGCGCGAGGAAATGAAAATGGGAGAAGTAAACAGGAGTCAATGCTAGGCTAAAAACAAATCATAGCCAGTTGGCTCTCTTGTCCATCACACTCACAAATGTACGATTCCTGGAAAATAAACTGGACTACATCCAACTACAGGGGAAAACACACTGGATCTTGTTTACACAAACACCCCCGGCCACCCCTACCCTGGATACTCAGAACACATGTGAAAACCTACCTGGCCAGCAGGGGCTCTCTCTTTGAAAGCACTGACTGGCATATGTTTAAAGAGGCTGCAACCGATGGTGACCTCATCAAACTGGAGGAGTACACATCGTCAGTGACAAGCTGCATCAGCAACTGCATTGATGACCTCACTCTCTCCAAGACCATCACCTTACATCCCAACCACAAGCTGTGCGTGACTATTAAGAGCAACCTGTGCAGGTGCATCACTGCCGGGTTTGGAAATTGCACAGTATCAGATCGCAAAGACCTGCTGTGAGTAGTGAGGACAGCTAAGAACACCACTCTCTTCCCTCCATCAAGAACATTAACACCACACACTGCACCCGCAAGGCCACCAGCATCGTGGGTGACCCTACACACCCATCACACAATCTGTTCACTCTACTTCTGTCTGTGAAAAGGTACCAGAACATCTGGGACCACTCGGACAGACTGTGTAACAGCACATTTAACCGTGTGCTTTGCATACAACTGTGTCTGCTCAGCACTGCTATCTGATATGTGTACATCTTGTTGTTTGGACTATATAGTCGGCAGTAGTTAAGTACATTATTTATTATTCACTGCCTGTTTTGAATATATTCTATTACTAGTTTTTGTGTTGTCCTTTTGTGTTCTTATGTAGCACCTGGTATCCTGGGGAATGTTGTTTTGTTTGACTGTGTACTGTATGAACTGTATAGAGCTGAAATGATAATAAAACCATTCCTATCCTGTCCTGTTCTGTCTTGTTTAGGAGAGTGATATATTACATTGTGTTCAATGTGTGTTAAACTCTAACAGACAGTAAAAAGATACGTAAGAAAATAAAAATATATAAATATCCTCTGGTGCATTTTCAAAAAACAACATGTAAAATTAAACATTTTGCTTGCACTGCTTTGACAAACAACATCAAAAACAACTAATTTAATTGCAAGACTTATAATTCAATAAGACTGTAACCTACTGTTTTTCCAAAACCATGTACTATGTCTACAAAAAACTGAGGCTACACCAGAAGAACCATCTCAAATTATAAATGTTCGATAAATCACTTACTCCTGATCTTGATGTTTGTTCATCACTGTTGATTTTGTGTTTTCTCTGCTTTTATCACTAGCTTTTAATTTTAGAAAACTATCATGGATGTCCGTAGTGTCTAAGAAACATGTTCCTTCTTCTTGAAGACTCTGGGGTTTTTTGCATTCTCTGTCAAAATCAGAAGGGACTTTGATCTCCCTGCCTTCTGTACAGGTTGCCTGAGGCTTAGGGGCTGTAAAATGAACTTCATCTTCATCTTTAGCTCGAGAGAGGCTGAAACCACCAGACTTCCGTAATTCCCGCTTTTTGTTGCATTCCTGAAAAGGGGAAGGGCATCTGATTAAACAGTGGTTCACATTAAAACACAGATTTATTCTTTATTAATATTTTTTAGCACACTGCTTACCTGAGTATAGCTAGCTACTGGCCCTGCCATCATCCCTCGCATAGTGCGTCTGTTTCGGTTCTTGTGACTGTCAATGATGTCATTCTTTAAATGAAGATCAGTCTTACCACTCACACTATCATTGTCCTGGCCAAAAGGCACCCGGCCACTGACTGTCTCATCTTCTGAGGTAGCACTACAGCTAACAGCAGTTGCTTTATGTTTTGTGTGATAAACCTCTGGTGTCTGATTTAAATGCACTTCAGGTTGTGTGAAAGCAGGATTATCTCTAAGCAATCTGGAAACAAAAGAAAATTAACAATCCCAAAAACATGTGACAAATATACTGTCTTTTATACTTGAAAACTGTTATTTATAAAAACTGCATTAAAAGCAAAAGCTGGATTCAGGAGCACATTGTAACTCAAGTCCAAGTATTCATGTTACCTGTTTTCCCTAAAAGCAGACATTTGCATTTACCTGGCTAACTCACACAATGTGCTGCTACTAATCCAACATCTTCTAGTTACTGATTAGGACAGATCTATGTATGACATTCTCACCCTTCTGTACGTTTCTTTCTTTCATCACCAGAGATGTTACACATTCTTCTATGCGACAATGATGTAGAAGCAGGCTTTGCCAAAGAATCCAGCTCACTCATAAGGACCTGTTCATGGTTAGGGGTCTCATCTCTGTTTTGCTCCATGTATTGCTTTACAATGATCTCCAACATCGATTTCAAGGGAAATTCTTGTAACTGCAATAAGAGAAAGTAATCAAAGCCAAAGCCAGCACTGAACTGCGCTATTGGCACAAATTAACCAGTTTCCCAGATAATTATCCATTTAAGCTAAAGTAGGCCTGATAATACATTGCCATGGTTAGGTCATAAAGGACTATACATGTAACTGTCACCATTATAATGTTGACATGGTTTAAATAATTTCTTTACTTTCTTTAAGACCATTGTTATAATTAAGAATTTATTTAAATTGCATTTGTTATATTTCAAATACGAACACCTTTATTTTGAAGTCTTGGGTCATGGTTATGTACTTGTTCAGCTGCTCTCACTAGTGAGACATATACAGTCGGTCCATAAATATTGAAACAATGATAACTTTTTTTGGCATTTGGCCTCTATACACCACCACACTGAATCGGAAATGAAATATTCAAGATGTGAGTGAATTCAAGATTGTTGGCTTCAATTCAACGAGTTTGACAAAAGTGTGGCGTTAACCATTCAGGAATTACAGCCAGTTTCATACACACACACCCATTTTTTGGTGGTTCATAAATAAAGGAACAAACTAACATAATTACAAATGTAAGGATTGCGTTTAGTACTTGGATGAAAATCCTTTGCAGTCAATGACTGCCTGATACCTGGAACCCACGGACATGGCCAAATGCTGAATATCCTCCCTCAAGATGCTTTGCCAGGCCTTTGCTACAGCTGCCTTCAGTTTCTGCTTGTTTGTGGGTCTTTCCGCCTTCACTCTTGTATTCAGTAAGTGAAAAGCATGCTCTATTGGGTTGAGATCAGGTGACTGACTAAACCAGTGAAAAATATCCCATTTCTATCCGTTGACAACCTGTTTCTTTCATGGTATGTTTTGGGTCATCATCCATTTACACAGTGTAGCACTGTCTTTGGCTGACTGAGTAAATAGTATAGCTTTATAGACTTCAGAATTCACTCTGCTACTTCTATCAGCAGTCACATCATCAATAAACAGCAGTGACCCAGTTCCATTGGAAGCCATACATGCTCATGTCTTAACACTCCCTCCACTATGTTTGACAGATGATGTTGTTTGCTTTGGATCATGAGCCCTTCCTTTCCTTCTCCATACTTTTCGCTTCCTATCAATCTGCTACCAGTTAATTTTAGTTTCAACCGTCCAAAGAATCTTGTCCCCGAGCCGGGTAGGCTTTTTTACATGTTTTCTGGCAAGTCTAATCTAGCCTCTCTGTTCTTGAGTGTTAACAGTTGTTTGCTCCTTGAAGTAAACCCTCTGTATTTACATTTATGAAGGTGCCTCTTGATTATAGTGTTTGTCAGTGATATGCCTACCTCTTCAAGAGTGTTCTTGACTTGAATAGATGTTCTGAATGGGTTTTTATTCATCAAGGAAAGAATTATACCATCATCCACTTTAGTTGTCGTCCATGGTCTTCCAGGCCTTTTGCTGTTGCTGAGCTTACCACCTCATTCTTTCTTTTACAGAATGTTCCAAACTGTTGTATTGACCACTCCCATTGTTTCTGCTATCTCTCTGATAGGTTTACTTTGTTTTTTCAGCCTCCTTCACTCTGATAGATACCTCTTTGGACCTCATATTGAGAGTTCCAGTGAACAGTTACCAAATGCAATTGTAACACTCAGACCCATGCTCAGGCCCTTTATCTACTTAATTAGTCATGGAGTAATAAGGGAATAGGCCACACAACTGTTTGTCAGCCATTTTTTCTTTATGAGCCACCAAAAATGGAGTGTGTGTATGAAACTGGCTGTAATTTCTGAATGGTTACCGCCACAATTTTGTCAAACCCCTATACCCCGCTATAGCTAGGCATGCCTTTTGTAATTTTAAGATAACAGTATATTTTCTTGTTAACACCCTTAACTCCGTGTGTGTTTACTTTTCATGGTGAATTTGGAGAAGAGAAAAGGCTTGAAATAATCCAGTTGCAAGAAAACCACGTGTTTCTTTGTGCTTGGAGGCAGCTACAGTACATGTTTTACTCAGATAATATCACAACACTGAAGTAAATTACTATCAAATTAAGTTCTTACCTTATTCTTCTTATAAAGAACCTTAAGATTTAAAATCTGGCAGAGATCCGTCCTGTTATTGATGCTTGAGTTTGTTCGTGGCAGTTCCTCATCCATACAGTAAAGAGTCTTCTTTAGGCCCTTGAAAAAGATTATTAATAGGAAACTTTATTAAGCAGAAGTAATTCAGTTATTTCTCTTCATATAAACATCTCTTTTACAAATATTGCTTCCTAATGAGCAAACCTAAAATAAACAGAGGTTTACGAGACTTCTTTTCTCAAACACGTATGCAAAATGGTTTTAACTAAGCAAAATACAACCTTTATTTCATAAACTACCACAGTTTAGTCATCAGAACAACAGACTGACAGTCACATTTTAATGCAGAATTACATTTTAATTGTTTCAAATTATACTGATAAACAAGCAAGATAAAGTATTATGTTTTCATTTAAGAAGTCATCACTGAACATTTCAATTAGAATATTTTTAATACATACTGTCCATTTACCCATGTTTTACATTTATTCATTTAGCAGACGCTTTTATCCAAAGCGACTTACAGCATTTCACATGCATGTTACAATGAGCTAGCGCTGGGTGTCTTGGAATCAAACCAGGGAGACTTCTGTATCCCAGCCTGATGATCTACCTATTGAGCCACCAGGCCATTTTAAAAATAGTTCCTATACTATTTATCAATACTGTCATCTCATATATCATGTATCTGGAATCAAAACTACAAAACAGAAAGAGAATAAAGGATAAACAGGAGACAAGAAGACAGAACAGTGAACAAAACTATATATTGTTTACTCCCTAAAAGCAGCCAAAGACAAAGCAGAAGAGATATTACTGATCATATCAGCAGTGACACTTTCAGCAATCAAGAGGTATAGTAATAAGGAAGGAAGGAGGGCCTCGTGTTATTGCAGCAGATAGATTCAGTACTCATAACGTGTTATGTTTACTGCACACAGCAGTCTGCTTTTGTGTAGTGAGGAAGGGAATCATGTTTATGACCAAGTATGTTTGTCACATACAAGGAATTTGTCATCTACATTTAACCCCTCTCCCTGGGGGAAGCAATGAGCAGCCATACATGGCGTCCGGGGAGCAGGCGCTGAGTGTCGTAGTCAAGGACACACCTGGCTGGGCTGGGATTGAAAGGTTGTCATATGTGACAAAATTTTAGCTACAATAAAACAAAAACATTTTGTTTATTTGAAATCAACTGCCATTTTTTTACAATTTTGGAAAGTTCCAATAAACTTTCAGTCATGATATATTAATACAACACATACATAGCTACATCAAAATACACACAAAATATAACTTATGGCTTCAATGCATCATTTTAGGCTAGTCTTCATTATATTAACATTTGCATATTGCATATGGAAAACTAGTGTACAGTAGCCCCCCCTTTCTGCAGCTTCACTTTCTGCTGTTTCAGTTACCGGTGGCCCAAAGATATTTAAAGAAACATTCAACAGAAACTTCCAAACATAAATAGGTTTTAAATTGTGCCAAGACATCATCATTCCTTTGTTGAGTGTATCCATGTTGTACATGTTACTAGTCACTTAGTAGCCACTTGATTATCAGATCAATGTCCATGTATCACATTCCCAATACTGAAGTAACCCATATTTTACTTTATATATTTTGAGAGTGAGACCTCATTTACATAATTTTTTATTAAATTGTTACAATTGTTATGCAAGCTCGGAGTAGAGCCGTTACTCCTCTACATCGAAAGGAACCAGCTGAGGTGGCTTGGGCATCTGTTTCGGATGCCTCCGGGACGCCTCCCTGGGGAGGTGTTC
>JABJVR010001092.1:0-25114 GCA_025773905.1 Chitala chitala
GCAGCCCCATAGCAAACTATTACAGTTGTATTGGCATGTACAGCATGCGCCAGCAGCAGTAATTACTGTGAGCTACAAAGACTGTTTTGGGAAGGCTAAATCAAAAAAGTAGGTCTTCAGTCGGGATTTAAAGATCAGTTATCAGTTCACATGGCTTCTCTTACCACTGCTATGCTGATGACACCCAACTGTTCCTGTCCTACCCACCCTCAGTCACAGATGTTTCTACCAAGATTACCTTTTGCCTTGCAGATATCTCAAGATGGATGGATGATCATCACCTGCAGCTGAACCTCTCCAAAACTGAGCTACTGATCATTCCAGCCAAGAACTCCATTCCCTGCAAGCTGTCTATGAAACTCTGCACTTCAACTAGAACATCGGCAAAGATCCTTGGACTGGTAATGGACAGCAACCTAATGTTCTCTGATCACATCACCACAGTCTGCAGAGCCTGCAGGTTTGCCCTCTACATCATCAGGAAGATCAGACCATGTGTCACAGAACATTCTACTCAGCTTCAGGTCCAAGCATTAGTCATTTCAAGATTGGACTACTGCAGTTCACTCCTGGTCGGCCTCCCAGCCTCTGCTATGTATCCTCTCCAGAGGATCCAGAACGCAGCAGCAAATCTCATCTTCAATGTTCCCAAACGGACACATGTCACTCCCCTGCTTGTCTCGTTACATTGACTTCCGGTCCAGGATATAATGTGAAGATTCTGATGCTCATACAAGATCATCAATGGGACTGCTCCAGGCTACCTGTGGTCCCGAGTCAAGAACTATGTCCCCTCCCATTCTCTGTGGTCTGCTAATGGGAACAGACTGGTTTCGCCCATCCTAAAATCTGGTAATTAGGATGGGCAAAACCTGCTTGCTTTGAGGACCTCATCGCTGCTATCCACATTCTGCAAGCAACTGAAGACATGTCTTCAGGGAGGACTTAAAACATGAAATCTTGGCATGTATGCTTTCATTCACTCAGTCGTGGCAATGGAGTTGACTAGTTGCTTGTAAATGTTTCTCTAGTTAATTCTCTAGATATTTCAGACTTACTGTTTATTTGTTTATGCTTTACTTGAATGACATTGTGACAATTGCCAGACTTAATCGGGTGCACTGTGATGATAGAACAGCACTTACTGTTAGATTCTTTAATACTGTCTGACCTCGTTTGTGATGTGCTCATGTACTATTAGTAGAAACGCTGAGAGTGGGATACAACTCAAAGGATGGTGATATCATCAGTGTGATGAAATTATCAATATTGTTATATGTGAATTATTCCCATAATGTACTGTAATGTAAATGTGACTGTAAAAGAACCTTCACCCTGTCTCTCTTCTTTTCCCATCTTTAAAATCAACATTGAAATATCTTATTTGTAGTTCATACATAGATAAAAGGAGTTTTAAATAATAAAAAACAAAGTTGCGCTGTGGTGGATTGGTGTCCCCTGCCCTGTGCCCTGTGCTTCCTGGGATGGGCTCCAGGCTTCCAGCCACCATGAATTGGATAAGGTGATACAGTGAAGTGAGTGAGTGAAAATAAATGAAAATGAAAGTGTGAATTTGGGATTTTTTTTTTTGTTAATTTTTTTATGTCTGCATGGTGCACTAAACCTTTTACTTTGTTGCCTGTATGGCTATGTTGAAGAAAATGTTATCCACACCTGGTGAAAGCCATGTTAGTCAAAGAGGAGTATGTATCTGGGAAGTATTCAGTACAGCACCACTGTAGGGAAGGTAAACTCAGTGAACTCACTGGCTGTCACCGTTTATCAAGTTCAGCTAGTCCATGTCATGTGGTTTATTCAGCGTTTAGCTGCGTATTTCATGCTGCTCCACGAAACATCAGTCTACTTCTGATGTTCCAGAATTACCATCTGTATGTTCATTCTGTAAAGCAACCATCTCCCTAGGGCCTAGAGGCATGCTGTTGTACTTCCTGAACCTGCTAATGATTTTCAGTGTGAGAACTTAGAACACAAATGCACACAGTGAAAGTATTTGCCTCAAGTGGTTCAGGGTTGGCTGGACTTCTTTCTCCTAGGCCAGATGTTCACCTACCTACAGAAAAAATTACGGTCAGCCAGTCAACAATACACCAATCTCCCTAAACCCTGTAAGCCTGAAATTTGAATGCTGAGAAGCAACTCCTTTGCTCCTGCCAGCAAAACCCTGTGCATGCCTTCAGCAGTCCTAGCAGAAGGGGCATGGAATTCATTGTGCGTAAAGATGGGTCTGTGGACCGAGCACCCTGGCTTAGTGCAGCATGGAACACAAGAAACCATGGTAACAAAGTGGCACAGCTGAGCTGTGCTGGCCTAAAGTGCATGCAGAGGCTGAATTATGGTCATGTGTCACTGTGTCCTGCTTCTGTTCCTAAACCCAGCACTGACTGACAGCCATGTCATTTTAATCAGATCATGTGTCGGGCATTTGAATGAAACGAGGCTGTGCTTAAACAGATGCTCTGCACTGAGGTCACTCCACCCTAATGCTTGCTTCCTGGCATCGCCCTTTATGCTGCCTTGTGGTTGTCTGAAAAAGGCTAATGCTTCCTTGCCCTACAGTTGCCCCACAGTTGTCTGAGTCATGGTAATAGGGCCTTGAAATTATCTAGAGAAGACTAACACTGCTTTGCTGTTCATTGAGATAGACTAATGTCTGCCCATAACTATCTGAGGAATGGTTACATTGCCCTGTGTTTGAGTAAGCCATGATTTGTTCCATTCCCTGTCTGCATGTGGTTAATGCAAGCCCTTTTTACATGCAGGACCAGACTTAACAGTATGGTTAATGTGGCCTTGTTTTCATCTGAGGAAGGGTAATTTTACAATTACCTGAGACAGGCTACAGCAGCTCTGAAATCATTTGTGGCCACACTACTGTTTTAGTATATGTAGTGCTGTGGTTGAGGGAGACAGACCTGTGGTCACATGAGGCAGAATAACAAAACCCTGTAACTTTGTTGGCTCTCTGCCCACTGGGAGGGACGGTACTGATGGTATCTTTAACCTCTAGCCATCTAAGGAAACCGAGTTCACGTTACTGCTACTTGCTGACTGAATCGCATGATACCGATGCTCCACTACAGAACACAGCACGGCGCCTCTCGTGTCTTCTGCTTCAAATCCAGCTCACTGATGGCTGCTCTCCCCTCCCCCCCGTTCCGCTCTAATTTGCGGGCAGCAACGGGCCTTAATGGAGGCAGTCTGCAGTGAAGGCTTCCCGCCGCTTGCGCGATCAATCTCCCGGCCAAGTCTGGGCTCTCCGGAGATTCGTGAAAGGCCCTTTTCTGTGATGATGGATTGCTGCGGGTTACGTTAAAACCAGTCGCCCGCTGTGTCAGCTCTCTTCACGCACCGTGACAAATTGACGCCTCTCAGGGAAAGGAGCCGTAGGGAGCCACGCCCACCACCAACCCACCAGGATGGCTGTCACAGAGGCACACCGACACAGTAGGGCGAGTGGTCAGGGTGGGGGGTATGGTATCTATCGGCAGGGGGGAGGGGGAGGGAAGCAGACTAATTACAGACAAAAATTGGATGATTTTCTGGAGTGTTTCCCTGTTCATTGGAAATATGACTTGCTCTCTATCAAGCACCACACAAACTGGTAATTATCCAGAACCAAGGAGTACATAATATAGTCAGTCAGTCAGTCAGTCATCTTCTATACCGTTTCATCCTGTTAAGGGTTGCGGGGAAGCCTGGAGCTCATCTCAGGAGACATAGAGCACAGGGCAGGGGACACCCAGGGCGGGGCACCAACTCACCACAGACACACAATATAGAGTTAGATAAAATTGAGTACTGTAAAATTATTCATTCTGAGTCTTCTTTCAACAAATTTAGAGGATATAAGTCCTCCTATAATTATTGGCACTCACTTTAGAGGTTAAGATCATATTTTAAACAATACTAAGCATTTTCTGCCATTTTTTACTCAGATTAAAAAATATACTCACTATGTAATTTTTTTGTGTTCCTAACTTATAATTTTCATTGTTGATTTTGCTTTTGCTTTTGCTTTAGAAGGAGGCTTTTAATTAATATGTAACATTAAAGTAATTTCATGTACATTGTGTATAATACTCATTCTTGAATTCTGAATGTAAGAGTATTTAAAATGTTGTTGGAAAGAAATTATACAGGGATAAGAGAAAGGCCAGCTCCCCACGTGTCTGCACTCGGGAGTCACTGGCAGATCCACCAGCTGGGACACAGAGAACATTGAGCCAAGTGAAAGCCATTGTGCTGCACACTTCGATCCTCTATTTATCATGCACTGCAAAGAAGAGCGGAAACAGGGGGAGGAGGGGGATGAAGAGGAGGAAGATGACAGTCTCAACATATAGATAAGAAATTAGAAGCTGTTTTAAAGCCAGACAAGGCTGAATTAGAGAGGACTGGGAGGAAAGTGAAACTGAGGTGCAGAAGTGTTTTCCTGTCCATGCCTGTAGGTGTATATGTGTGTGTGTTTGTGTGTGTGTGTGTTTTTGTGTGTGTGTGTGTGTGTGTGTGTGTGTGTGTGTGTGTGTGTGTGTGTGTGTGCGTGCATCTATTCAAAAACATCATTCTTGTTTTGTGTGCATATGTAATAAACGCGAAGTATGTTTGTGTGTGTGTGTGTGTGTGTGTGTGTGTGCGCAACGTGTGTATGTGTCTGCTTCCTTCCATGCATATTCCCCAGGGTGTACGTCTGTGCTCTGAGTGTGAGGCACCTGTGACTGTATTTTGCTCTGTACTGAGACTGTGCAGCTGCTCCTGTTTATCACAGTTTAAGTAGCTGAGTGCTGTCTGGCTGCAGCACTGCTGTGTGCTCATGCATGACTGCCAGAGCCCATTTTGCCTCCTGCACCCCTTGTGGACTGCCTTTTGAGGACAATGTGACACAGGAAGCAGGAGTAACTGCCCTTGGAGGGGAGTGGCTTCTCCTCCTTCAGATGATGCTCACATGGTGCAGGATTACAGGTACAGGCATTGCTGCATGGAACAGAGTTTATGTCCCAGTCCTTCATTCACAGCTCTCCTTTCTCTGCCCTGTCTTTGATCACAGCAGAACTGAATGCCAGCTGGGAGCTGCAGTTTGCCAAATTATACACCAAATTGATGCCTTTCACCCTCTGTATCTCTCTGTCTCTCCCTCTCTCTTTCTCTCCCTCTTGCTCTTTTCTATCTCTCTTTCCCTCTCTTTCTCTCTCTCTCCCTCCCTGCCTCTCTCTGTCTCTCTCTCTCTCTCTCTCTTTGTTCTGCATGGTCACATTTCCAGCTCATTTTCACACTTTTTCCACTCCTCTACATCTCAAACATTATAGCAGGGACAAAGGCTTCCAGGCAGGCAATGTTTTCATTCAGCGATCCTTGGCATCACAAGCCTTTGGCTCTACCTGTCTACACAGAGAAGCTGCTGCCATGGGCTTGTATGGAAACATTACCAGATAGCTGCCTTTCCTTCCTGCTCCCCTCAGTGGACGTGGGTTTTGTTTCTTACAAATCTCTTAATTACCCAGTTTCCCTGCAAAAAGAATTTTAAGTAAAAAGAATAAGCTGAAAAAGCTATAAAATATGCTGAAAATCAATTTTTGTAACATAAAGGCCCTGCTTGTCTTCCATAAATTATCTCGTGTGGCTACAGTTTTATTTTCATGCTGAGAAAGCAACAGTTAGCTGAAAGTAAATAATTCCTTGATGAGGGCTGATGAGAGGCCTGTGTACTTGCTGTGCCACAGCTAGGAGCATGGCATGGCACTGAGGTTGCTGAGCAAATCCCCCCTAGGCCTGGGTCACTACAGGGCACACACAGGCCATTTGAAACAAAACTGGCATGATTTGACTCAACCTTCCTTTTCACTGCTCTCATTCTGTCTCAGCAGTATTTCAGGGCCAAAGGTGCTTTCCCTGTTCACCTGCCGTTGTACATACTTTTAGGCTGACCCAGTTTCAGTTCTGTTCAATGGTTGCCACAGAGGGGCGTTTCTCTAGGCACGCCTGATGAACTTCTGAACACAACCTACTTCTTCCAATCAGGTCATGCATCCTAAGGGGAAGTGATCCCAGGGCTAGAATACACTGCTGTGTTGGGATCCATTTTACACAGTATCCCCACACAAATAATTTATTTTATGCAAACATCAAGGATTTTTAACCTGCTGGCTCAATTCCTAGAAGAGTCTTTCCAGACCACCCATGAGTAAACAAACATTGCAAAGTTCTTTTGGCCTCCTTTAAATCACAGTGCCCTCCCTGAATTGACCTTTGGTTGTGTAATACATCTGAGGATTGAGATATGACCAACAAACAGGTTTTACTTGCTACATCTAAGTAATCCAGACTTTTGGCAAGGTAGGCAGAGACAGAGATGAGGCTTAACCCTGAGTGATGGCCACAGGTCACGCTAAGCCGGAATAACCTGACTAGTGACTTCTGGCTAACCTCTAGCTCCATACCTGTACCTCAGCTGGGTGCAGTGAAAATTCTATTTGATGGAGACGAATCTGTAGAGGACCAAGGTGTGGGGGAGGGTCTTTCTGAGAAACACTTAGGTATGAGGTCGCAGAAAATTCTAATGCCAGCAGTGAAGTTTACCAAAAAGGCAGTGAGATCAAATACATGGTGTGGATCCTTTCCATGGAGGCTATGGGAGCTGGTCTGAGATCACAGTCAGCTGGAAGGGTGAAGGAGGAAATGATGAAGGGACGAGCAAGCTGTTTGGTATGAGGCTAATGTCAGGTGCCTAACATGAGCTCCAAGGAACAGCAGGCAAGAGGCCACAGGCCACACTGTGCCTTTGAAAAGAACAGGTGTGCATTTCACTACGGTCTCATAAATTCCAGCCACCATTCCTGGGTTTTCTGCTTTAGTACACCTGGAAGCCTAGTCTTCCACATTCTTGTTGGATAGGACTATGTCCTCCTCAAATTTTCTCTTGTACTGAAGTCACACCAACACAAATGTTAAATTCTCTTATACTTTAGATTGGTGTTTCTCAGATGATTCACAATATAGAGGCTGCTACCCTGAATAATTCCACAAAGAGGACTTACTTTAATGGAATCAGGGTTTTGTCGCACACGCATTTGTTTAGGGCTCACAGTGCTGTTAAGCTCTTAGGGATTCTGGGGTTTTCCACCTTAAAGAACATCGTGCTTCAGCAGGACTTTCATATGCTTTGCAGGAGTATATAATAAAAGTAACGAGCAGACGTCCAAAATCTGGTTAATCTCTGTTCATGTTTTATGTGCTGTGAGACTGGTGACAAGGATGGAATAGTTGAATCCCACTACTTTCCTCATTTCTTGATTTTCCCAGGAAGCCTCCTGTGAATTGGACTTGCAGGCTGGGTTCTTTTAAGACATTTGTGGACTGCACTTGATTTTGAAAATGTGTTGGATACTTTGCAAAAGGCAATTGCCATCCACTGCACACACGGTGAGGGAGAGGACGCTTTCCACACTCTTGTCCCAGCCACTTCAAATGCTGATACTGCGGCTCTTCTGAAGCACATTTCATCGCTCCCCAAAATGTCACTGTTCACAGGACTTTGTTCCAGCACTGGAATCTGCAGCTGGATGCGGTCCAACAATTTGTTGTTTAATTGCAAACTCTGGCTTCTTGTCAGTTTGGCTCAATGCAGAATGTGTTCATTCATGATCAGTTAGCCAAGAATTATCATCCTGCATAAGTAAGGAAATGTTGCTGAGAACTTTAGATAACTTTTTGCTGATAAAGCTACTCAAATACTGTTTAAACTAAGGGCGTTCACTGTTTTATCTTCTGAACGAGTTTGGTGCTCAGTTCCTGCTCCTGCCCTTACCAGCTGTTTCATGGAGCAACCACAGCAGCTAGGCAGCTAGACTCACACAAATACATGAATACACAACACATGCCGACACGCAGTACATGCAGCAGCTGCCTGTGTCTTCTCTCATGGGCTGCAAAAATTGTGATATTTTCCTCTCATGCCACCAGACTTCAGAACCACCCATCTTGGCGATGTCAGTGTTGACATTGTGTCAAACAGGATTATTCTGGTAAGGTCTGCTGTTCAGCAGTTGCCCACCCACAGCTTTCTCATTCAGGCTTGCTGTCTGCTATCCCCATTACTGCTCATGCAATGAAAGGTGTACCAAAAGCTTTCAAGATGTGTACTGTTGAGCTGGATGGTGTCTGTGTTCCTCTGCTATTTGACACTGGGCCTGCGGTCACTTTAATAAATCCATCCATCAGGTTTTCTGTCACTTGATGTTCTTAGCCCTGTTCTTCGCCCTGTGCATCTATAGCAATTTGAACACATTATATTGTTGGTTCAATTACCATATCAGTAAACTGTAGCACCTGGGCCCATTCTGTTTTCAATTTTCACACCAAACACTACAGGAGGTGAATATTATCAGACCAGCTCATGCCTACCTCCAAGTGTCCTACCTGGTGGTTGCCTAGAAAAAATGGGGGCCTTTGGGTGTTGCATTGATCTAATCAACGCTCTTCATATGGTGGAAAAACTCACCCTGCAGTTTTCCTATGCCTTTGTGTTATGGAATTCTTTTATCAATTCGATCTTTGTCAAAGCTATCTTGAAATTTTTTTTCACCCAAACAAGTGAAACAGCTGCTGTCACCCACACAGATCTCTTTCACTGACACCAGGGCCTCTTTTCGCCCAAGTTTCACCACAGCTGCTTCTAGAAGGTGATTTTTACTTTCTAACCCAGCATCTCTGGCTTTGCTCTCTACCTTGTCAACATTGTAGTTCAAAGCCTAACTCTTGTCAACCTTGTCTCCATAGATTGATCCAGAGGTTTTAGAAGCACCATCTCACCCCTAACATGGATAAATATTTGTTTGCAGCAGACACCGAGGAGTTTGTAAGGTCCTACCTTTTGGCTGAAGGCCTCACTCTGCTGCAGTCTGATATTAAAGCAATTTAACATGTTAAAGTGCCTGCTGCATTGGCCCAGCTTGCTACCTTTGTTGGAATTACTTACTGCACAGCCGTTCCTGCACCTCTACCTTACTGCACAGCCACTCCTGTACCTCTGCCTTTCTGCACAGCCACTCCTGCACCTCTGCCTTCCTGCACAGCCGCTCCTGCACCTCTGCCTTCCTGCACAACTGCTCCTGCACCTCTGCCTTTCTGCACAGCTGCTCCTGCACCTCTGCCTTTCTGCACAGCCCCTCCTGCACCTCTGCCTTCCTGCACAGCCGTTCCTGCACCTCTGCCTTTCTGCACAGCCACTCCTGCACCTCTGCCTTACTGCACAGCCACTCCTGCACCTCTGCCTCTCTGCACAGCCCCTCCTGCACCTCTGCCTTTCTGCACAGCCGCTCCTGCACCTCTGCCTTACTGCACAGCCGCTCCTGCACCTCTGCCTTCCTGCACAGCCGCTCCTGCACCTCTGCCTTTCTGCACAGCCGCTCCTGCACCTCTGCCTTACTGCACAGCCGCTCCTGCACCTCTGCCTTCCTGCACAACCGCTCCTGCACCTCTGCCTTACTGCACAGCCGCTCCTGCACCTCTGCCTTCCTGCACAACTGCTCCTGCACCTCTGCCTTTCTGCACAGCTGCTCCTGCACCTCTGCCTTTCTGCACAGCCCCTCCTGCACCTCTGCCTTTCTGCAAGCCCCTCCTGCACCTCTGCCTTCCTCCACAGCCGCTCCTGCACCTCTGCCTTTCTGCACAGCCACTCCTGCGGCTCTGCCTTACTGCACAGCCGTTCCTGCACCTCTGCCTTTCTGCACAGCCACTCCTGCACCTCTGCACCTTCGCATCAGGTTGATGTCCCTGTTGCCCTTTCCAGTTCTCTGATTGCCTAGGCAGGTTGCCTATCATTTCATCTCCACAACATTAAAATATTCAGTTTTGTCGTTTTTACTGTTCTTGTGTTTTTTTCTGATGTAATACCTGCATTTCATTTTGTGGCGGGTGAGTGGAGAGGGTATTGAGTCTCACACCATGTTTGTTTAGGGGGCACATAACTGTGTAGCTGTTATGGATTCTGTAGTTTTCTATTATTTATTTATTTATTTTTGCTTTATAGTAGATACAGGGTGTATGTGCTGTAAACACATATGGGGTGTTTATGTGGGATTTTGTCATGCTCTCCTGTAGAACATAATTACATAAATTGCAGACATTCTGAAAAATCAGTCCATCTCGGTTCATATTTAATGCGCAGCCACTTTGTTAAATTAGAGACGGGGAATTGTATGTTGCTGGTTCACGCTCCAGGGGAAGTGTCGCCTTAGCACCACTGTGCATTATGCTTAAATTAAAGGTCACATTTCCTAAAAATAAATTACTTGAACAATTGAGAGCTGATGGACACAATGGAGATGAAATGAGTAGAGACAAAAAAATCTGATTGGTTATGAGATTTAGTTTTTCCAACATAATGAAAAAAAATTTATCAGGAGTTTCCTTTCTTTTTTAGATTGGCAGATGTACAGAGTATGGTGGGAGAGGGTAGGGAAGTACCAGGGAAGAAGCTCAGTTTGTCTTCTCAGCTGTCCATGCCAGGCCCAGGAGCACAATAAACTGGGGGCAGACAATCAATGGGGCTGTCGGAAGAACACATCCCTGACAAGCACTTGTTATGGATACGGTATTTTTAAATGGAGAAATTAGTTGAAGAGAATTTACAGAGGGCCTCCCAGCTCTCTGTCTCCACTGGAAAGTGTATTCCCTCAGTGGCAGGGATCAATGCAGAGGCCACGCATGTCATGTCATCTGAAGACAGGCATAATAAAGAAAAGGGCTGTAAAGACTGCTGACACCTTTCAGACTAGTGATGTTAAGGTACTGATTCTTTAGGGAATTTCAGTTCTTTTTCATTCTGCTTTTTTTCTGACAGGTCCCTCTCCCTAAATATCATAAAGAGATACCCACTGTGTGTCACCCTGACAGAGCATTGTGTCGCAGTTATAGATTGCTCTCTGTTTTATGCTAGCAAATCCCTCTCTCTCTGCCCCTCACTAGCAGATCCCTCTCTCGGTCCCTCACTGACAGATCCCTCTCTCGGTCCCTCACTGACAGATCCCTCTCTCGGTCCCTCACTGACAGATCCCTCTCTCTGTCCCTCACTGACAGATCCCTCTCTCGGTCCCTCACTGACAGATCCCTCTCTCGGTCCCTCACTGACAGATCCCTCTCTCTCTGTCCCTCACTGACAGATCCCTCTCTCTGTCCCTCACTGACAGATCCCTCTCTCTGTCCCTCACTGACAGATCCCTCTCTCAGTCCCATATTGACAGCTCACTTGTCACCAATAGCATCTCTCTCTACATTCTCACCTCAGTATGAAAATAATGCTCCTCTTTCATGCCCTATGGGAAGATCTCATGACATGTCCCCTCCACTCACACCCCATCAGCTACCATTAAGCCCAATGTGTTACACATTCCCAAATCAATGGCTGTATTGATTCCATGGTAATTGCAATCAAAGCATGGAGCTCAGGTGGTAGATAAGTGAATGCATGCTGCTTGTGGGGAGCGTGGGGAGCAGAGCTGATTGCTAATGGAGGGTGATCTTGTGGATTAGGACCAGTATACAAAAAATGCAAGAGACCATCTTGCAGATCAAGGTGAGCATAACATATCTCCTATCCTCTGTGCTATCTTGACCCCAACAATCACTTTATTATCTTTCTCCTTCCAAGCATGCACACTGACACACACACACACACACACACACACACACACACAAAAAAGAACTCCCAGTTGCGTTTATGGCCAGAACCTAATTACCTGTCTGAACATGAGGAGCATTCGTGTTCTGCCTGGCCAGCTTCTGCTCAGTGACACATTTCACCACAGCCTGCCCACCTACAACACCCCTAGGGCTTTCCTGGGTGTATCAGACCTTAGATCTTGCGCTGTTGTGGCCTTTCTTTTCAGGATACATTCAGTCCCAGCCTCACTCAAAAAGCGAAGCTCAAACGTTCCACCCCCTCCCCACCCCCCAGCGTCAGGCCATGATTGCTTTTCCGTCCTGTGCTTCTATTTTTATGAGGCAGGTTATTGCTGTGTTTTGGAAATATGGCACTTTAAATCCACGCTCGAAGCAGTGGCTTTTCTTCCATTCGTGAGTGATATTAAAACGGCAGCACTCCGATCTCAGTGGGGGGGGTTGGGATCGTTCCATATGCTCACGCTTTTAGCTTTTTTCCCCTGATGAGACGCTTACGATGTTGGATTTACCCTGCTCTGTTCTTGTTGGGATTCGTCTCCTTCCTTCATGGCACCTTTAAAGTGATTCACTGCCTCACCAGAGAAGTCTTATGTTCCACAGGATGTGCAGATGGAACACGTGTGTTTTTATGAGTGAGGTCAAACACTCACTTGATACATGCTCGTGTTTGCGCTTGGTTCCATGTGTGCAAGCTCTTCACTGCATGTTCCTCTGCACATAACTTGTATGCGAATAAATGCATGCATTTGTGTGTGTGTGTGTGTGTGTGTGTGTGTGTGTGTGTTTCAGCCACTCGCCAGCTACAGCTCTTTAAATATGTGTTCATTAAGCTTCAGAGAGTGTTGTAAAGTTACAGAGTAAGGTCTGCTTTAATTGCCTGTCACAGGACCAGAGGTGTTTACTAGTCTGTTTGTTAATGGTTAATGCTGTTCCTAAGTGGAAAATGTAATTACTACCCATCCATCCATAGTAGCTACAGCAAGATCTGAACTAAAAAATAATCAGTTAATAGAAGCAGCACTATTTTCTACATTTTTATTTTGCATGCACAGGCAAACACACACCATACATACACACATTTTGTTGAGTAGGATTTCTTGTCAGTTAGCTTGTTGTTATTATAAATATGTGAGTCTTACTGAGTGAGGAAGAACTCCCAGCAGCCAGGGTAACATGGGACTTTCTGGAATTCCACCATCCCTGCATTCTTCCCACCTGCTTGCTGTGGAATCATCCTAGGAAATGAGCAGCATTTCTGACTTGGGCGGAGCCTGGGTTTTGCTTGAAACACTGGTTCCGCCACACACAGCACTTGACCACTGAGCCGTTGTGCTCACTGCATGTTACCATGAAAGAGCTTCATTTGTCTCCAAAGGGGAAGAGCTTGTGACAGCAAAGTGAGTAAACCTGTGGGAAAAATCTCCATATGCACATTGCAGAGTGGGAGAGAAAGCACAGGCATGCAGCCACCAGAGATGGAGATATATCTGATCACATGTTCAAAGATTGTATCTGAATGTTTAAAACTCTTGGAGTAAAATGTGTCATCTGGACCTACGCTATATATCCATCCTCTCATAAGCTGGCCTTCTGTGCATATTTTCAGCTTGTCTTTCAGGAATTCTCCCCTGTAGTTAATGCAATTGTTAAACAGCCAAACAGTGGAGCAGTGAAGATGCTGGTCTGGCTGCATCTCCACAGGACCCAGCAGGAGGAAGACAGAGGCTGGATCATGTGTCTTGCCCACACAGGCAGAAACAACATTGCAGGCTTAGTAATACTGCAGTCGTGGCAGTGCTGGAGCCTTGCTTCTGCAGTCTTAGAGCAACTGAAAAAAACCATACCTATGATGAAGGACTTGCATCATGCTTGGAGAGGCTATGAAATAGTGGTAATAACGGACTACTGACGGTGACCCTGGATGAAGAAAAATTCTGGATGTTTCAACAAGTTATCAAGGTGACATGCAAAGTACAAAGTATGGCCCAGAGGGTGGTGTTCAGAACAGCAGCCTCACAGGAAAATTTAATCCCTTCTCTCCCTTCCCATCTGCAAACATGATTGACATTGTTAGGACAGCATAAGAGCAAGGGTGTGACACAGAAGAGGAACACATAATAGTGCAGGAACACAGCACAGAGCAGGAGTGTAACACAGAGCAGGATCACAGCATAGTGCAGAAACATAGTGTAGTGCAGGAACACAGCACAGAGCAGGACTGTAACACAGAGCAGGAAGACTTTCTGTACTGTATTGTTCATGTTGCTGTTGTTCTGAATGCAGCACAGGTGTACAGATGGCTCTTTGCACTATGTTATACAGTCAAGTGCATCCGTGAGAGAGCTGCTTTTAATCAATACAATGGACTCTTTGTGCCAGCTCCTGTTAAAACTTCATTCTCTTCATGTGTCTTATAAAAATGATGTATCCTATGTCAAGATAGTCACAAACACACCATATGCTTCACCCAGCTGATGTCAGGGAGCTGACCAGCTGGAAGTCCCGTTAAGCTTATATCATCCACGTCACCACTTGTCACCAGTGTCACCACCAGTGCTGCCAGCAACAGAAGCAGGCATGTCACTCTCCTGCACAATGGTTCTCATGCTTGTGTGGCTTTTTTCTCTCTCACACACACACACACACACACATACACACACACACACACACACACACACACACACACACACATAAAAGTGTTGCACCTAGCATTGCATCTTGTCCCAGTATTCAGCTGTTATTCTGTTTCGCACCTCCTGATTTTCACTCTTCTCTGCACCTCACAAAGTCACTATAGTGCTTGTCTGGATTACATGGATTATGGTACATGTTTGCATTTCTTTTCTTTGGTTTTCCATGATGATATCAGCACAAGGCTAAAATATCCCATGGTGATGGCAAGTGGGGCACCTTGACTTTAAGAGGTCCAGACTCAGCCCCTTGTTATTATGTTAGCTCCTGTACCTCTCTGTACTCTCCTATAATGGTGATGTTCTACTTCATGCAAATCCTGTCAAATTCCTGGCAGTGGGAGTAGATCTCATACCCTGACTTCAGTGGACCAGTGTCCTTCTAAAGAGCTGCCTGTTAATTTACACCAATATACACTGTCTGCCCTGTTCTTGTACTCTAAGTACTGAAAAGAAAAAAATCAGAGAAATTATTAGGTAAAACAAATTTTTTTGGACAAAAGAAGTGGATGAGTGTAACGAATAGCAAGGCAAATTCAAAGTCCAAAAGGGATGTTTCTTCCAAAGCAAAAACAATGTAAAGAGGAATAAAAATAGATACCCCAGGCTTTAATCTGACAATGTACACTATATTGCCAAAAGTATTGGGACATCATTGGAATCATTGGATTCAGGTGTTCCAATCACCTCCATAGCCAGAGATGTATAAAATCAAGCACCTAGACATGCAGACTGTTTTTACAAACATTTCTGAAAGAATGGGTCACTCTCAGGAGCTCAGTGAATCCAAGCGTGGCACCGTGATAGGTTCAATAAGTCCGTTTGTGAAATTTCCTTGCTACTAAATATTCCACGGTTAACTATTAGTGGTATTATAACAAAGTGGAAGCAACTGGGAACAACAGCAACTCAGCCACAAAGTGGTAGGCCACATAAAATGACAGAGCAGGGTCAGTGCATGCTGAAGCACACAGTGCGCAGAAGTCGCCAACTGTCTGCACAGTCAATAACTACAGAACTCCAAACTTTATGTGGCCTTCAGATTAGCACAGCAACAATACATAAAGAGCTTCATGGAATGGGTTTCCATGGACGAGCAGCTACATCCAAACCTTACATCACCAAGGGCAACGCAAAGCGTCGGATGCAGTGGTGTAAAGCACGCTGCCACTGGACTCTAGAGCAGTGGAGACGTGTTCTCTGGAGGGATGAATCACACTTCTCTGTTTGGCAGTCTGACGATCGTGTCTGGGTTTGGCATTTGCCAGGAAAATGGTTCTTGCCTGACTGCATTGTGCCAAGTGTAAAGTTTGGTGGAAGGGGGATTATGGTGTGTGGTTGTTTATCAGGGGTTGGGCTTGGCCCATTAGTTCCAGTAAAAGGAACTCTTAAGGAGTCAGCAAACCAAAACATTTTGGACAATTTCATGCTCCCTACTTTGTGGGAACAGTTTGGGGATGGCTCCTTCCTGTTCCAACATGACTGCGCACCAGTGCACAAAAACATGGATGACCGAGTTTGGGTTGGAAGAATTTGACTGGCCTGCACCTCAACCCGATAGAACACCTTTGGGATGAATTAGAGCGAAGACTGCAATGCCAGGCCTTCTCATCCAACGTCTATGCCTGACCTCATAAATGCACTTCTAAACCTTGTGGACAGCCTTCCCAGAACAGTTGAAGCTGTTATAGCTGCAAAGGGTGGGCCAACTCAATACTGAACTAAGACTGGGATGGCATTAAAGTTCAAGTAAAAGCGTGTAAAGGCAGGTGTCCCAATACTTTTGGCAATGTAGTGTACATCTAAACTTTACAACTTTACTTTATAAAACCACCTGTGAGAAATTTGGCTGTGTTATTGGACAGTGATTTTAAACTTTATAAGCAGATAAATTTGGTTGTTAAAGTTAGTTTTTTTCAGCTGATGTTGCTGTCCCAAGTTAAACCATTTTTAACTAAAAGAGATCTTGAGATGGTTATACATGCCTTTATCTCTAGCAGGTTTGATTACTGTAATGCCCTCTATGTTGGTGTTGGCCAGGCATCACTTGCTCATCTGCAGTTGGTTCAAAATGCTGCTGCATGTTTTTTAATGGGAACGCGGAAGTGGGAGCATATAACTCCAGTGTTGGCATCCCTATACTTGCTCCATGTGCATTTTAGGATAAAATTCAAAATATTATTTGTTTACAAAGCCCTAAATAATCGAGCTCCACATTATATTGCTGACCTTCTGCAGAAGCATAGTCCAGCATGGTCTCTTCGGTCTGCAGATACGTTTTTGCTGACAATTGTGAAGTCTAGGATGAAGACTGGGGTGATGAATGATTGGGGTGATGGTGCTATTTCAGTAGTTGCACCAAGACTCTGGAATGAGCTCCCTCTGGACATTCAACAGGCTCCAACTCTTCTATTTTCTTTGGCATTTAATACAGTATCACAATGGTATTTTAATCTCTGTTTTAATTAATTTATTTTTATTTTTATTATAAAAATCATATTTATTGTTTTATTTAGTTTTATTTTATTTTATGCTCTCCTTTTATTTTAGGTGTTGTCTCTTGGGTCTATTTTCTGTTTGTGGTTTGTGTTTTTAGGTATTGTACAGCACTTTGGTCAACTCTGTTGTGTTAAAATGTGCTTTATAAAAAATTTGACTTGACTTGACTTGACTTTACATCCAACAGTACAGTAACCAGCAAAGGGGTAACACAGGATTAGTGCTTAAATAAAGACAGAGGAAATGGGACACAGATGGAAAGCACTATCAACATGACCACAATGATTTAGCAAAACAAAAACAGGGAAAGGCGGACAACACAAAACAAAAACTAGAGGACGCAAAACAAATCAAAACAAAAACTAGAGGACGCGACATGACAGGGACATGACAAGGCATAGGACCTGACAGTGAGCATATAAATTTTACTACATCATAAAAAATGTAGTACTATGAAAAAGTGGAAAGTGTTTTAAATCCTATCCTATGAATAAAGACCTTCGGTGGATATGAGTGTGAATTGATCATGTTTGTCTGTTAGTGTATTTCTCAGTGTAAGGAAGTTTGAGTACAGGTGCTTTGAGGTCAGGGTGTGGAGGAGGATATAAAATTCATATAGCAGCAGTTCTGTCACACTGCTGGGAGTCCTAGCCATGCACTGGTAGGCATAAGTGATGTGCCTATGAACAACAGGTCATCGCAGTTCAACAGATAATAGGGAGTCATTGTACTGCATACAGAACTAAACTCCTTTGCTCTAATCATAACCATAGTTACAAATATTTTAATGGCAACAATAAAAAGTCAATGTTAACTACTGTTTACTATATCAGTGTATTTTTAAATTTAATATGCCAGTCTGCATGTGGGGTGTATGTGTTAATAATTCAATTAAATTAATTAAATTTTAAATTAATTAAATTTTAAATAGCGCCTTTCGCAACGAGTTACTTCAAAGCACTTTACAAACATAAATTACGGTTGTTACAAAGAATTAATGAATGGTGGATGATTGATGTTAAAGTTAAAAAGGAGAGGAACCAAAAAAAAAACTTCTGGGGGCCCAAGTTCAGATGGCTCCCAATCCCTACTGGAAATAAAACCTCACGTCCGCATGAAACAGCAGGTGATTTCAGTGCCAATAGATGCAGCACAGCAGCAACAGCAGTGCAGGAACAGTAATGCAAAGGGCAGCAATCCAGGAGCAGTAAAGCGAATGCAGCAATACAGAAGCTGCAGCAAGAAAGTGAGAGCAACAGCGCGAGAGCAGCAGTGCGAGATTAGCAGTGCAAGATCAGCAGTGCAATGTTGGAGACACGTATGCTCTTCTGTATCTCTCTATCCCTCCTCCCCGCTTCAAGCAGCATGAGACAGCCCCCTACCCCCACCCTGTGTATTATGAGGAACTACACCTCTCAGCCTATGTGGAGAAAAGCAGTGTGAGGGATGAACGTCTGGAGCAAGCTCTGTCATTAGCCAGGGCCCTGCAAGTCCTCACAATACTACTGAGCACCGTGGCACAAACCTAAAGCTGGAAAGGGGGGTGCTGTCTCTGCCAGACCATGATCTGATTCATCTCTGCCAGACCATGATCAGCTTCATTTACTGCCGCTGCTGTGTATGAAAGTTAATTGCTTACCAGCCTGAAGCAAGAACATGGCCACAGTGATGTCTGCATGTAACTGTAGAACCACTGGCAGGTCCGGTCGCTGTGATCATCACCTGCATCTGTCCTGACAGTGGGATGGGAGGCTGATCGCAGTGGCACAGTTCCATCTGCACTGTTCCCTCTTCTCCCACTCCGCTTCCAGCTACACCCATACGTTAATTGCTCTGCATAATTCAGCATGTCGCTCGCATGCGATGAATAATGTGGCACCCTCTCATGGTCATGAATATTCATATGCACAGTGTGAGGTATTTACATGATGAAAGTCCGTCTCCTTGTATGGGACCCAGCAGTCTGCCCTTAGTTACTGTACACCCTATTCTCCTCCAGGGCCTGAGGTCACTGTGGGCTCAAAGTGGAAATAAAAGTGTTTACAGAATAAAGCAGGAGTACAAGCCATGTCATGATTGCCCGGTTGTTATGTTAAGCAGAAATTTTCTGAGAAGCCATACAGCTGTAAATAGCATCAGTACGTGCCCACAGTTCAGTGGAAAGTGGAAGTGCACATGGAGGGTCATCCTGTTCGTTATCACACGGCATGATCTGTAGTGTAACTGGGCTGGATTTTTACAGCATACACATGCCAGCTGGCTCAAATGCAAGACTGAACCTGCTGTGAAGTGTATGTGTGAGGCATCAGTGTTCTTTTTTATTTTTATTTTATTTTTTATTTTATTATCTTTTATTCTTAATCTGAATATTCTGCAGAGTGAACATAGACCACTCGCACGCACACACACACACACACACACACACACACACACACACACACACACATGTTTGTAACCACCAGCCTGTTGCTGTGTTGCTTCAGTCTGCGAATGACTCATTTAGAAAACAAGCATCCGCTCACTCTGGGGTAAGCCGTTGCCTGCTCCCTCCTGCCAGCAGGTGTAAACGAGCAAAAAACCCGCGGCAGTTGCGTTTCAGGTCGACGCCTGCTGTGTTTCCTCCCCCGCTGGTCCCCTCGCACTGCTGAAATGCAAACAAAGAGCACTCTGACTCATGCTTCCAGCTTTCACAGCTTGCCGCTGTGGTTACCGGGGCCATCATCTGTGGGTTGAGACATGGCCTGCGTGTGCTTCTGGGGCTCTCCCTACTCATCCACTCCCTCCCGAGGCGCTGCCACCTCAGAGCCCAGCCAAATGGCACACATATGCACTTGCATTCAGAATACCGAGCAACACACACACTGACACAGCTGATGTTAAACAGGGCATCTCCACACATACAAACACACACACAAGTGCATGCGCGCACACAAATGACAAATGAACACACATACAAACTCAAAGTATAGCATAAAAATAAAGGGATACTTTACCACGTTACATGTATTGCAGAGTCACCCATGCTGACACATGCATACACATACATGGGACACTGATGACATGTGCACACAGAAACTGCCATGCATGTATGAATCCTTGAATGTTCACATACATGCACACAATACGTCAGGGCAATGATTGTCATAATACAGAGCAGAGACACTTGGAAAATGACATGCACTACTGTAGTGTGAGGGACTACAGCAGCGCCGCAGGCCTACACCCTGGGAGTGTTGGTGTGAGGGACTACAGCAGCGCCGCAGGCCTACACCCTGGGAGTGTTGGTGTGAGGGACTGCAGCAGCACCGCAGGCCTACACCCTGGGAGTGTTGGTGTGAGGGACTACAGCAGCGCTACAGGCCTGCACCCTGGGAGTGTCGGTGTGAGGGACTACAGCAGTGCCACAGGCCTGCACCCTGGGAGTGTCGGTGTGAGGGACTGCAGCAGCACCGCAGGCCTGCACCCTGGGAGTGTCGGTTTGAGGGACTGCAGCAGCGCCGCAGACCTGCACCCTGGGAGTCTTGGTGTGAGGGACTACAGCAGGGCCGCAGGCCTACACCCTGGGAGTGTTGGTGTGAGGGACTACAGCAGCGCCGCAGGCCTACACCCTGGGAGTGTTGGTGTGCGGGACTACAGCAGCGCCGCAGGCCTACACCCTGGGAGTGTCTGTGTGAGGGACTGCAGCAGCGCCACAGGCCTGCACCCTGGGAGTGTCGGTGTGAGGGACTACAGCAGCGCCACAGGCCTACACCCTGGGAGTGTCGGTTTGAGGTACTACAGCAGGGCCGCAGGCCTACACCCTGGGACTGTTGGTGTGAGGGACTGCAGCAGCGCCGCAGGCCTGCACCCTGGGAGTGTTGGTGTGAGGGACTACAGCAGCGCCACAGGCCTACACCCTGGGAGTGTCTGTGTGAGGGACTACAGCAGCACCACAGGCCTGCACCCTGGGAGTGTCGGTTTGAGGGACTGCAGCAGCACCGCAGGCCTGCACCCTGGGAGTGTCGGTTTGAGGGACTGCAGCAGCACCGCAGGCCTGCACTTTCATTAATTTCTGTTCTGGAAATGTCAAGCTGCAGCTGTGCGACAAAGGTGACCGAGCAGCGGGCCGCAGCGGGGGTGTGCACAACGCTGCGTGGAGCTGCACCGTGCTCCGCGGGGCTTTCTCAGCGCAGCAATAATGAGCAGCCTCTACGGTACACTAAACGCCATCAAAGACATCCAGCCTTTATAGAAACACTGACCTTGTGAGGCTGTGAGCAACTCCGGAGCAGATGCACAGCATGCTGAGCTGAAAGGTAACGTGTCTGAGAGTGCCCTCGTATCTACAGCAGCATCTCTCTTATTGCACTCTTCATCAAGTGAGATGGCTGCATACTTTCTTAGTTTCTGAGTTGCAATGTTTTAAATCAAAGATGAAGCGAGCTCTTATTCAGTGCCTGAAATGAATGTCAGATGTCACTATAGCGTTCTGTGCATATTGAAAAGGCATATTGTTAAAAATAACCCAAAGTGCTGTTGTAATTGGCTTGGTGGCTCAATGGGTAGAATATCAGGCTGGGATTTAGTAGTTGCCCAGTTTGAATCCCAGCCCAGCCACCAGGTGTGTCCTTGAGCAAAACACCCCGTACTAGCTCATTGTAATACAAATGTGAAATGTTGTAAGTTGGTTTGGATAAAAGTGTCTGCTAAATCAGACACTAGTCATAGTCTCTTGTTGCTCTGACTGTACCAATGGTTGGTTTCAGTAGTATGAAAAGAAGAGCTTTGCTTCCTCATTTGGTCTTGGTTTCTTGACTGACAATATATGTAGAAGAAGCTGGACTTCCAAGTAGTCTTGGTTTTGCACTGTACAGTCCAGGTCTGGTGCACACCAGTTCTGTGGCATGCCTGACTGTTTCTGAGTACTACACAGCAGGCTACTTAGAAATGGTCCACTTGATAATCATGCTGTATTGGATAATCAGCCCTCAGAAAAACTCAGGGTAAATATGCCTGTTCCCTGCACTCTTTTTGCAACTATGAAGCTTGCTTTGTGGAAAATTGTGCCCAGGAAATTGTGTAACATTTTAATTCCAATTAAATTCATTCAGTCCAAGGTGAATTCCAATATATGTAGTTTACATATACCTACATACATACATACATAAACATTCATATGTATGTATCTCCACTGCCAAATGACTTTTTATGAAGGGGAATAATTGATATAAATTGCATTTCCTAGCAAAAGCTTCTTCCGTAGCCCTATGTATGTATGTGCTTGCCTGTTTTTAGCTCTGAAAGTCAGCATGTGGGCCTGTGTTTTCCTTTCCTGACTGCCTTCCTGGTTGCAGTGTGTCTGTAACTCCTGCAGTGTGCATGACATTGTGTTTGTTTTGAGGAGGTGTGCTGAGGCTGAACATCATGCCCTGGTCTCACCAAACTTTTCAGCCTCCATGCAGGGTGTGAATTGTCTGCTAACAAACTTCTTTGTTTAGGTGGGCTTGTTGTGTGCAGCGCACATTCATTTAAGTATTTGTAAATGGCCTCTACATACATGTAATGAGGTGCAGAACCCATCCATACATTTAATGAGGTACATAGCCCTTACATACATGTAATGAGATATAGAGCCCATACATACATGCAATGAGGTACAGAACCCATACATGCATGTAATGAGGTACAGAACCCATACGTACCTTCATTCCTCTGGCTCCAGTAATTTGTTTAGTTTTGATTATGTTTTTTTCAAAATCGTCAATTTAATTAATTTTTATTAGTGCCTGTCACAATAGAGTTGCCTCAAGGGACGCAACAGAAGGGACTTTACAGAGGAATACAGGTAAGGTGAGCGCTAAATGGCAACCATGGAGAGGAACAAAAAACTCTAGTGTGGAAACACAAAATCTCTGCATTGCCTGGCTATTGCTAATATTTTAATTGACAAAGTCAAATAAAGGACTGTCTACATCCAAACATCAGTATTGAAGTCCTTCTCTGTGTCAGGTCTACGTGTCGATATCTGTAGGCTGACAGCACCCTTTGGGTGATGACCATGTCCATGATGGCATACTGGGATCATCAGCTCTAACACAGCTTCCTGCTCAGGTGGTGCCAACCCCAGGTACCATCCAAAAATGGGGAGAGATGAACGGTTAACAGTCAATAGAGAAATAAAAAGTACTGTAATACTGAAAGTCACAGAACACAAGGGTGTGTGTTACACATATTATACATTCTGTCAGAGATATGTAAAGTTATGGGCACAACTGTATGCAGATCCATCTTCTGAAGACATCATGGATGTATATGTGAACAGACTCCTCATGAGTTCTGATGTGTCTCCTGCCAGAAGTCCATCCCTGGCAGACATTTAGCTGGCGAAGCTAGTCTTCTAACCAGTAACTAAATACTACACCGGCTGGTGTTGTTTTAAGCCTGGCAAGATCACAGAGGGAATTTACAGCCACAGTGGAAAATTTGCAGCATATGTTCAGATACGCGGAAGTTATCCCCATTTTTCTTTAGTATGGAAGTACAGGCGAAGTTAATCTGCAGCTGTACTTTTTAAGAGGTTGAAGTGTCAATGATGCACCATTCTACTGACAAAATTGACTTATTTAATTAGAAATGCCTCAGTTGACACGGGGCTGTATTAGATTGTGATAATGAATGTTCAGTCAAAGATAGTTAGAGCTGTGTGTGGGGAGGATGGTGTCTGTGTGCAGGCAGGACTGGTGTGCAGGCAGGACTGGTCTGCAGGGGGTATGCTGGACAAACCAACAAACCATTTACAAATTCAATGTCTTCTGATTGTTATTGTTGTTCAGGAGGGGGCTTTGGGGGGGGTCTACAAATCATTAATGTTGTACATTACAGGCACAAACCAATTGTGTATTTTATATGTCTGATGGCTGTCCTCGTATTAGGTTAGCCGGCTGTTCTGGCATTTCACAGAACGTCCAAATTACTGGTCTGCCTATGTGTGTGCGATAGAAACCGGAAACAGCAGCCAAACAGGAGTGCCAAGCCTGATAGACGGACGGCTTCTCACCCACTGAGAGATATAAGCCTCCTATACCTTAGTCAGCGTGGCAGCGCTGAAAATGAGCTCGGGAGAGAATTACTCCAACTCCAGTTTGCATTCTTGCACCTGTCAGGCTGCCCTCCATTATGCCAGGAACATAATTAAATTTATCTGATTCCATCAGCGTTAAAGCCAAATTAAACCAGAATTTAATTATTTCATAGTGGGTCACGTGGAACCCAACAGGCTGCTGGAGTGTTATGACAATATATTGAGTATCAGAAGGAAATGTCACTTTGTGCTTTACCAAAAAGAGCATTGCTGTAGCCATCTTTATCACTTTCTGCCCACTGAAATTGAATTCACATATGATTGACATGTTCAATGTAAGATTGCTTATAGCCAGTTGTGGGGCTATCGATGTACAGTGATAATTGCTAGCAAACCAATCATTAATTTCCACCTGTTTAAACTGGACAAGGATATGAGAGGTTTGCTGCCTTTCACAGGCAAGCATAAAGCAGAAGGTTGGATACACCCTGGACCAGGCACCAAATGATCACAGGGCACAGATATATACATACAGAGACACAAAGGTCACATCTGAGCTTCCACTCCAAATAACCTGCATGTTTTTGGACTGTGGGAGGAAACCAGGGCATCTAGAGTAAACCCAGGTGAGTGCTGGGAGATACAAAATCCACAAACACAGTGCCAAGAGCCAGATTCAGACTCATGACCCTGCAGGTTTGAGGGAATGGAACAACTGAGTCACCATGCCTCCCACAAGCAATGCAGTGTGGTACACATAAAATAGTAACACTGTGTGGATAGTGCGCAGGTTATTTTCAGAGCTTCAGGTACTGTGGAAAAGAACAGTATACACAAATCATACATTGTTGCTTTTAATCACAAGTGAGGGCCTACAACTGTAATCTTGCCCATTGTTATTAACTGAAATTCATGCTATTAATAAAATTAATAAATTTAACATTCAGCTGTTCAAATGAGTAAATAAATTGTATAAATTTGTGAGCCGACTGGTTTAATGCTGATAGGTCAAATTCTCAGTACTCTACAGTCTCTGCACTGTACTATACTGGCTCTGTACTGTACTGTACTGACTCTGTACTGTTCTGTACTGTCTCTGTACTGTACCGTCTGTGTACTATACTGTACTGGTTCTGTACTGTACTGACTTTGTACCATATTGTATCTG
>JABJVR010001092.1:25214-57128 GCA_025773905.1 Chitala chitala
TACTGTACTCTCTGTACTGTACTGTACTAGCTCTGTACTGTACTATATTGGCTCTGTACTGTTCTGTACTGTACTGTCTGTGTACTATACTGTACTGGTTCTGTACTGTACTGACTTTGTACCATATTGTATCTGTACTGTACTCTCTGTACTGTACTGTACTAGCTCTGTACTGTACTATATTGGCTCTGTACTGTTCTGTACTGTACTGTTTGTGTACTATACTGTACTGGTTCTGTACTGCACTGACTGAACCGTATTGGATCTGTACTGTACTGTCTGTACTGTACTAGCTCTGTACTGTACAATACTGGCTCTGTACTGTACTGTACTGGTACTGTATTGACTTTGTATCATATTGGATCTGTACTGCCTGTACTGTACTGTACTGGCTCTGTACTGTTCTGTACTGTGCTGTCTCTGTACTGTACTGTACTGTCTCTGTACTGTACTGACTTTGAACCGTATTGGATCTGTACTGTTCTGTCTGTACTGTACTGCCTGGATGCTCCCAGTTCATGGTACACTGAGCTGTTCATGCAGAACCTGAAGTCCTCATTCTCCTCAGCAAAGGAAGACCTACAGTTTTGCATGCATGTTAGGGATAACGTTATTTTAAATTATTATATACTCGTAATTAAAATTTGCTTTTAGTGTGTTCTGTACTGATAGGTGACCAATTCAGCAGGTTTATCTTTGATATTTTATCTGCTGATTCAAACTATTATTTACATTTTGTAATTTTTAAATTGAATACTCATTTAGTAAATAATACTCAGCAATTTAAGGCATTCAACCGCTGCTCTTACAATAACCAGAGATTCTTCTTATTTTGGAGTGAAATTCATTCACTGAATCCCTTTAATCCGGTTGAATTTCACATAAAATATCTAACTTTAGGTTTGATATGAAAAATAACTAAAACATAGAAATTCCAGTTTGTATCCACAAGTTAAAATCCTTACAAAGCAGTGACATATAAAATGTGAAATATGACTTTACAAGTGCAATTCAGTCTTGCTTCACATACTGGTTGCATAACCATTTGTCTGTTACGCTGCATATAGACAATTTGAAAAACATCTGAATATCTGGCTCAATGGGAGAAAAATCTGTTTCTTACAGAAGTAAACAGTGTTCACATATGTTTAGCATGGTGCTCTTTGCTTTCCTACTTCCAAAGCATCCAGTCTGTTTTAAGTCTTTGTCATCCGAACAATGGGGGTGCTTAGCTATAAATTAAAAGGCAGTTTTGTAAGGTAAGCACCAAGGTGTGATTGGTCTGCTTGAGCTCTTTTAAGAGCTGTCACCTCAGTGAATCTCAGTTGCTCTTTTTTCTCCTCTGTCTAATGACTCTTGTTAAGGAAAACAGCAGCTTTGACGAGTTACATTGTGTAGATGTCTTTAACACATTTCTCTGTTGCAAACATGTACAAACTGCTTTTATTCCATCAAAAGCCAAGTCTTAACCTGACAGGGAGAGCAGAGCTATGGCTCCCACAGAAGCCTGTTGAGCATTGTGAATACTGTCCATCTAAGCCAAGGTCACAGAAATATCTCCTGTCTGCATCCCAAGAGACCCCTTATTGTGTTTGTACCATCATTTTATCTGTGTTCACATTAGTAAGATTTGTTGATGTAATGAGTTGTTTGTCAGGTTCAAACGTAATTTCGTTGCATGTTGAGGTGATGTTTGTGTTACATGATTAACTGTGCGCTTGTTAAGTGGAGAGTTCACTCGTGCTAATCAGCTTCTATTTATTTCAGACTTTGTCTCTTGTCTTTAATTTCTTTTCAAGCCCTTCTCTACATTACCTTTATGTCACTTCGGTCATTTCCTGCCTTTTCGTTCTTCTTTGTACTTCATTCTCCTTCTTCTACTCAGAGTTGCACTGCCGTAGAGTCTGCTGATATAGACTCCAAAGGGGCAGAGTGCAGGAGACATCTAGGGTGGGGTGTCAATCCACTGCAGGGCACATACACACACAAACAACACACACACACACACACACACACACAAATACACACATGCCATCACTGGATTCTAGAGCAGTGGAGACATGTTCTCTGGAGCGAAAAATCACTCTTCTCTGTCTGGCAATCCAATGGGTTTGGCAGTTGCCAGGAGAATGGTACTTGCCTGACTGCAAATGTAAAGTTTGGTGGAGGGGGGATTATGGTGTGGGGTTGTTTTTCAGGGGTTGGGCTTAGCCCCTTAGTTCCAGTGAAGGGAACTCTTAAGGAGTCAGCAAACCAAAACATTTTGGACAATTTCATGCTCCCAAGTTTGTGGGAACAGTTTGGGGATGGCCCCTTCCTGTTCCAACATGACTGCGCACCAGTGCACAAAGCAAGGTCCATAAAAACATGGATGAGTGAGTTTGAGGTGGAGGAAGTTGACTGAACAGAGTCCTGATCTCAACCCAAGAGAACACCTTTGGGATGAATTAGAGCGGAGACTGTGAGCCAGGTCTTCTCATCCAACATTACTGCCTGACCTCACAAATGCACTTCTGGAAGAATGGTCAAACGTTCCTATAGACACACTCCTAAACCTTGTAGACAGCCTTCCCAGAAGAGTTGAAGTTGTTTTAGCTGCAAACGGTGGGCCAACTCAATATTGAACCCTATGGACTAAGACTGGGATGCAATTAAAGTTCATGTGCATGTAAAGGTAGGCGTCCCAATACTTTTGGCAATATAGTGTATGTCTTTGGAAAGTGAGGGAGGAAAACAGAATATCTAAAGGAAACTCACAAAGCACAGGGAGAACATGCAAACTCCATGGACATAGAGCAGAGGACATTAGAAATGTATTCACTTTGCCTATAGGTTTCACCACTCTATACAATTATCTATGCACCTCTACATCCTTTAAAGTGTGTATATTTCACTTTGTGTATATAATTAAAACACAAGAATGGTGAGCATCCTACAAAGATACAGAATAAATATTTTTCTATTTACATTTTCATCAGAATTCTTTTATATATATTGTGAAAAGTAATTTTGCTTTTGCAAAATTATTATAGAGGAAAAAGGCAGTTCTGTTTTATTCATTTGGGATGTACCCCTCTGCAGCTGTGTCAATGTGCCCGCATGCTTTGTGTCTACACAGGTTGTTATAAATGCATGATGTTGCTGTGTTGTAGAGTAGCCCAGCTCGGCGACATGAAAGCCCCTAACCGATGTACTTTCCCTCATTCTGGGCACTACACAGTCCTGCCTACCCCACAGTGCAGACCCTGCTGTTGAACGTCCAGCCCTCGGCATCCCTCTCATTAACACCTGTGATGTCCTCCCACTCTGCTTTTTGGAGACAGGTCTGTAGGTGTTTGGTGGATATCGCTGTGGCACTGCACAATTTGGCACAGATCACACTTCTTGTTGCAGGGGGCTGAGTGGGCCCCAGGATACAAAGTAAGAGATTTTCTGCTGCCTCTGGCACTGAGGAGGTTGCCACTGCTGGTAAACTGCAGGGTCACTGTTTCCACTGCCCCCTCCCCCGCCACTGCAGCCACAGCCCTCCCCTCCCCTTCCCTCCCTCTTTCCCTTCCTCTCTGTTCTTCTAGTCTTGGGGTAATTACCCCAAATGGAACAGCTCTTCCTCCTCTTCGTGTCAGCACTATTTTAATGAATGATGAATTCTCTTTAATTTGTTCTTTAACATGTTGTGCGTGAAGCTGATCCCTGGGTAAAAGTCCCCCCCCCCCCCGCCCCCCCGAGTGCCTCCGCATGGACAGCAGTGCAGTGTTTTCTTTATAGGTCACTGGTAATTTATCTGAAGTCATAGCGGAACTGGAATATCCTAATGATGTGGTCTTAGCTATATCAACATTACAAAAAATTTGTTGAAGAAAAAAATCATGCATGACACATGAGGACATCGGTTAAAATTAGGGCTGATTTAAAAATGGTTTGAACTGTCATTAGCAGCAGTTACAAGGAAATTTTTTGTTCAGTCAGATTGAAATCATTCTGATTAATAATTCCAATTTAACTGTTTGTTATATGGACATGGACACTAATCTAGTAAGATTTGCATTTATGTGCTCAGAGCATTTTAATAGGGTAAAGCTTTTATGACATGGGAAAAGTGGTTCAGACAACTTTGAAGTATATGCTGGAAATACTCTGCCAAAAATAGAATTCAATAATTTTGCCAAAAATAGCATTCAGTAATTTTTAATTCTTTTTAGGTTTCCAACAAATAAGTAGTGTCTGCCACAGACCAGCTTTGTATCAGGTCTTTCTTCTTCTTCTTCCTCCTCCTCCTCCTCCACAATCCAGGTTCCCTAACTCTCCCTCGTATTCTCTCCAACCCCAGTCTACATTCGCAGACAGATCTCCCTGGGTACTGGACCTCATGCTTGTATCATTGGACTTCCCCTGTTTCTTGACCCGTTGTGCTTTGGGTAATGAAAGCTGGCTTTGCAATGTGGATCCAGCTCCTCAGTGTTTTCATTACATTTTGCTTTGTTTGCTGCCATGTTTCTGTCCCTCACGGAAACACGTTACGTCACCTAATGTTAACTCCATGGGGGACAAGCATGCACAGAAAGAATATATTTATTCCAGTTCGAGGAAAATAATTTCAAGTGTTTACATTTTTTTTTTTTGTATTTTGCATATGATAGGATTACTAAAGGGTTACACCACCCCTCTTATTCTAATCAAAAATTAATTTGGATTGAGCCCAATTGGGCCAGTCTGTATCAACTGAGGTGGTTACATGATCCATTTTAATTCTGAATGAGCCATTATTCAGATTAGACATAGAATATCAGGCTCCATGTAAGCACAGCTATTGTTCCCCCAATCAATACTGAATTTGAAAGTTAAAACACACTGAATGTGGAAGCTGCACACACTAGCATGAGCACAGTTCGCTGCAGTGAATGTGTGAATGTGATGAGGTGCAGAGGAGTAATGAGGAAGAGCTTATACTAACCTCACCTTCTGGGCTGGCTGCTTGCCTGCTGTATTTCAGAGATGAGACCAACCCGTTTGTTAATGCATTTCACTCTCTCTTTGTTCAGAAGGTGTCCAGTTTAAACTCATTCCTCAAAACCCACCTTATTTATTTTAACGTTACAATGAAAGGCATCACTGATTTTGTGTGTACATAAATTCCAGGTTTTTGGGCTCACACTTGAACCAGTTGAGTATATATGAGTCTAGGAAATTTTGGCTCATTACCATTATGTGGGTCTGAGATCTTTGGGTTTGCTAATTTAGGACCTGTGTGTAGGGATGGTGACAGCAAGATTAGATCTAACTTTATTGATCCCACAGTGGGCAAATTCGCTTGTTACACAGCAGCTCACAGGGAAGCGGAATAAGAAGCAAGAAACATTTTAAGTGTTTTTTTTAATTTACAAAGAAATCTAAAAGTAGATTAAATAACATAAATTAAATTAAAGATAAAATAAAATAGAAATAAATAAAAACATAACCAAGAGTGTATATAAGTAATGACCCGAGGAATTATGCTAAACTGTTGAGTTGTACAGTCTAACAGCAGTGGGAATGAAAGATCTACAGTTGCGCTCCCTCCTACACTGAGGGTGTAACAGTCGCCCGCTGAAGGTGCTGCACAGGGCCTCCACTGTATGGTGCAGCGGGTGAGAGGTATTGTCCATAATGGATGTCAGCTTAGCTAACATCCTCCTCTCACCCACCTCCTCCACAGAGTTCAGCGGGCAGCCCAGGACAGAGCTGGCCCTCCTAACCAGCTACTAGTACAATAAGGGGGTCAGCTTAGACCCAGTGATTTTACTGTGGTGACAGTTATTTTTGAATTTCTTCACATTACAAGAAAAGTGATGGCATAAATGTTGGAACTGAGAAGGGTGACCAAACACTTGTGTAGGTTGACATGGGTCATCCCTGGTTAACCACTGACTCCAACATTGTGCAGGTGCCTGTGAACATGTCTGAGCTATTTGGAGCTGCTGATTTATTATCCTGTTAAACACTTTTTAAATTCAAAAACAGTGGACATCTACATGCAGTAGTATAAGTGGTTGAACAAAAGCAAAGGGCTTTTATTCAACCTCCAAACATGATTGAAAGTTTTTTCCTTACCACTTATTTTTTTTAAGTAGCAATGTAAAACTTCTATCCTCTCTCTTCTTAGACACCTCCCTCTGTCCTCTCTCTTTTCAGACACTTCCCTCTGTCCTCTCTCTTCTCAGACACCTCCCTCTGTCCTCTCGCTTCTCAGATACCTCCCTCTGTCCTCACTCTTCTGATACCTCCCTTTGTCCTCACTCTTCTCAGATACATCCCTCTTTCTTCTCACTTCTCAGCTATGTCCTGGTGGCCTAATGGGTAAAACATCAGGCTTGGCTATAGATGTCTCCTAGTTCAAAATCCCAGCCCAACCACCATGTGTCCTTGAACAAGACACCTAGCGCTAGCTTGTTGTAACTTGTATTTGAAATGTTGTAAGTTGCTTTAGATAAAATTAAATGTTTTTTAATGAAGTCAAGTTTACAGATTGGCTGCACAGCCTTACCCCCCAACACTGAATGTCATGTATTGGCCTGACGTAAAATCTGTTGTCCAGGCAAATGAACATCAAGTGCTGCAGCCAACAAACCCAATTATTCTATATCTTATCCAACAACTCTTACTGCTGAAGAAGTCTATGAGTAGAAAGTAACTGATCTTCCTTTTCTAACCCCCACCCCCCCTGCAAACTCACTGTTTGGATCCATGAAAGACTCCTTTAATTTCTCCAGTACAACATCCTTTAGTGCTGGTGAACAAGGCTGGACTTTTTTTCCTAACTATACTTTAGAGCAGAGGCCATTCAGAATATGACATAAGCAACAGATCAGGGCAGCTCAGAGGTAATCCCCACCCGTCCCACTCACACATACACGCCTACTTATTTACACATATGCACATGCTTGCTCACACATACACGCAAATTCCCCAACAGCTGTTGGACATGTGGTTTGAAAATGTTTTCTATTTGTTCTCCTTTTTTTATACTTCTTTTTACACTCCTGAATTCAGCTCCCCGCTGCTCCCAATTTGTGACAGCTGTGGGTTTTGTTGTTCCCATATGTGAAGGGGGGTCTCAGATAAACCATTGGCCTGCCCTGTCACCCCCCCAGTACCCTACCATAGCTTTGTTTTTAAAGGTGGCCGTGATGAAACCCAACACTGCATGGTGCTGAGAGTGAGGACGTGGAGCGGCCTGTTTCAGTGGTTACAATGCAGGAGGTAAAGAGCTGAGCAGCCAGAGAGAGCTGATTAGTCTTAGCTGTGCTCACTCATAGCCCTGTTTATTCCTACTGTGATGGTGTGGCACCCATGTGTCAGCGCCCTCCTGCTCTTTACTCTCCTCCCTCTCTTTCACACGTACATATATACACTCGGACTGGCCATATAAGCACACTTATTACTTTGATGGCCATTTAGTCTGTGGGTCTGCAGCTCTAACGCGTGTTCCAGGAATAAAGACGTACTCACACATTCAGCTTCTTCGTAGTTCCTTGTAAATTTAATTAAAACAAACAAAAGAATAAAATAGCGAACGTAGAGTCCAACTGTATTTGTCCGGTCCAATACCGTTTAAACATCACAGGTTTGTCCCTTACAAGTTTCACGTATGCATCCAGTATGCACATTAGGTTTTTCCACATATGTGATACACGCTATATTGGCCTTTTAGTAGGTGGCCAGTAGTAGGTGGCCAGTTGTAGGTGGCCTGGTGGCTCAATGGGTAGAGCACCAGGTTGGGAGGTTAAAGTACCTCCCAGTCCCCTGCTTCAAATCCCAGCTAGGTGTGTCCTTGAGTGAGACACTCAGCATTAGCTCCCCAGGTGCCATGTGGCTGCTCACTGCTTTCCCCCCAGGGGATGGGTCAAATGCAGAGGACAAATTTCTGTGCAACCTGTATATGTATGCTATGAGAATAAAAGCTGTTTATTAACTTATTCTACTTTGCATGTGTGCCTTTCCTACAGCAATATAACACTAAACATCCTCTAACTACTAATGGCATGCTTATATGGCTGAGCCTATCTTAACAAACACCCCACAATAAATTTGCTCCAAAATGGCTTCTACCACCATACCAATGTTGTCCCTGACAGATCATCACACTCTCCTGGCCACTTTATATTACACGTCATAGAGACATGATGAAAGTGAGTCTTTCTATAAAATTTTATAGCAATATAAACGTTTCTCATCGAGTGATTTTTTACATTGTTTTCTTTTCTTGGGTATATACCTACAGTACGTGTAACTACATCTGCATATCCGTATGTAAGAATGCATGTGAACATATAAAAGCAATTTTCCTTACAGAAACAATTGTTCTAAGTGTATGGCTGTGTGTAGGTTTGTATGTACTGTGTATTGTCTATGTTGAAGCATGAGGGTGGTGGCAGGTCCTGTCCTGGCACCATGTCTGCAGTAAATATGACTGATCAGTGACAGACAGAGCCCCACGCACAGCCACGAAGATCCACCTTTCCCCCAGCCAGTCTACTCCGCTTCCTCTTCACAGCGATTCCATTTTCCCTGTTTTCCTCCTCTAGAAAACGAGGCGCCGTTCGCACCCAAGATCTTACGCCTCTCGGCAGGGCTTTGAAAAATGGGAAGGGAAGCTCTGATTGCTTGTAATTATTCATCTCACAAAGCAAGCAGGCTTGGCAAACAAACTGGAGGTTGGGGGAGGAGTTCCCATTAACTCCTATCACCCCCACCTCCTCTCCAGCCCTCCCTCTGCCTCTCACTGTTGCTCACACGTTTTGTTCCCCTCTCGCTGTTTTTCTCGCCTTCTCCGCAGCTTTTGTTGTATGTTCCCTCTCCTGCTCCTGCACTTGTTTGCACGCCTCTGATCCATCCGTTTCCGCCTCGTTCTTGCCCTCCTCTCCCTTTGTCTCTGCCTTTCACACTTTTTGCTTGTTCCCTGAGATATGGGGGCCAGTACTCCCTGACTTAACACTCCTGACCCTGTTAGGGACTGTCTGACCTTGGAGCTTGTTGGCCATTCAGGTGACAGCAGACATCTCCCATGGTAGTTTGGGCTCCCCCCATCTGACTCTTATCTGTGATAAGCATCTCATGCCCCTTGTTCTTTGAGTCACCAGAGAAATCCCTGTTCTCCCCAACTCCACCCTCTCTCAGTATTAAATATGTGCTCTTTCATTTATGAGCTCCTAGCTGTTGTATCTCTCTTTAAAAACATGTAATCTCTTGTGCTGTTTTAGTGACAAATTAACCAACAAGAGAGGACTAACAAATATTTCTCATACTGGGATAGTACAGCACGTTATGTCACAGGTCATTAATGCTGATGGTTAACGAGCATTAGGTAACAGCTAATACATAAAATGAAATCATTAAATGCTTAAATTCATAAAACCAGTGACGGTATACTATATATTCAGGAGTGTTTCTTTTCATGCGCAGATGTTCTATGGTCAAGTGTGTGTGTGTGTGTGTGTGTGTGTGTGTGTGTACATGTGAGCATGTGCATTTAGGGACGGGTGTCTGCGTGTGGTGGTAAAGAGGATAACTATTTTTGACCAAGTGACATGATGGTAAGGTAGGGAAGGAAAATTACAGAAAATTCATGTATTAATTTTGATTATTTCTCAGCCTCACTATGCTGGTTTTTACTATGGTAACATGAGCATCTCATAAGTGTGTATTGATCATCATTACAGAGTAAGCTTCCGGAAAGCCATGGTTAGTACAGTTGTGTTTGTGGTCATTGTGAAGCAGGTTGAACAGCGTGGCAAAAATTATTGGTTCTGCTATACCTGCCTGTGTATGGAAATGTGTACGTCTGCAATGTGGGCTAACACTGCACAACTGTGCTGTGTCCGCATTCCCTGCATTAAATCCCAGCAGTATTACTGTGGCTTTGGCAAAGCCACTGCTCAGCAAGGCTGTGGCTTTGGCAGTGCCATTGTTCAGTGAGGCTGTGGCTTTGGCAGACCTGCTGTTCAGTGAGGCGAACGAAAAGGAAAGCGGCTGCCTAAGCACGCGCCCGTACCTCACATTACTGCCAGGCGCTCAGTAGTGGATGCATTCGCTGTTAAATTTAGTGGCACTCAGCTGAAGACGAGCTCAGCTCTGGAGTGCTATTCTCCTGTAATTCTGCGTGGGGTTTTTACGCGCCCGTTTGACGCCACACACCCAGCTGGCCTTTTCATCTTTGGCCACTGGCATTTAAAAACTGCCTTGCGCCTTTAAATATTCATCACGCCGGCTGCGCTGTTAGTCTTTGACTCTGTGCAGCGCCCAGTAAATACTCTTTCACACATGTGGTTTAGCACATCACAAATGCCAAAGCCTGTGCTGTCATCAGCTGTCCCCTGGGAATTTGTTGAAGGCTCGCTTGTGTTTCCAGACCTGAGTGGTTATGGGATTTCCCTTATATGTCTACAGCACATGTATTATTAGACACTGCATCAGAAGTTGGAATGTGGTGCCTTGTTCACAAATGATGAACAACAGGACCATAAAATTGACAGTCAGATTGGGATGGCGTCAGCCATTCTGCAGCCCCTATACTGGTCTGAATTTGCAAATAAAATTCTCGGCTTCCCAGTTTTTCTGTCTCTGCTTCCATCTCTTGTCATGAGCTATGAGTACTTACTTAAAGAAAGTGTCAGAATTTACATTTCTGTGCTCTTTCTCTGGGCTAAATATCCATAATCACGTTTGCGAACCAAGACAGCTTCACAGTAGAATAAGTATGGCACCCCATGAGTCAAAAGGGAATCAGCAAATGTGGTTTGGACCTGCTACGACAGATCCAGGACCCGCCGAAAGGACCACACCCATCAGATGACTCGGGAACATCTGGGCGTCCCTCAGCAGCTGGAATGTGTGACTAGAGACAGTGAGGTGTGGACATCCCTGTAGCCTGCACAGCCCCCACCAGGAAAAGTGGAGAGGACATGTGATTACAGTAACTCACAATGTAAGAGTGCAGTGAAGCACCTCCGACTTGTCACTGGCCAGAATAATCTCTTGTGAAAGCTGAATGAATACACAGTCTCTGTCTGAGAGGTGCTTCTCCTTATTGTTTCTTTTGAAATGTAGATGGCTAATTGAATACAGCTATAACACCTATTTTATTTGTATAAAATGCTTTCATTATTATTATTACTAGTACCTCCATCATCAGTAGATGTATCGTTTTGGATAAGAGGTGTGTTTTTTTCTGTTATAAACAGAGCAAGCTACACAGAGGCTTTCACCTTTATAAATCTGTGCTTGTATTGCAGTGCTTCAGTTTATTCTGATAATTATTTACCAGAATGTATTTATTTATGTTGTAATACAAAGTTTCATGAAATAAAGTCTGTGCATATTGTAGTTATGTAAATGGGATTTGATTTGGACTTTTATACAATAAGCTCAATGTTCTTTCATTTGTTTTTTTTGTTTTTTTTTTTTTTCAGCATCATGTTCTAGTCATTCTGTGTTGGGTCCAAACAAATAAAATGAGATTATGGCCTTTGTGAAATTAAGAATAGTGTTGGGTTATTCTGTTTCTTAGAGAGTCTGTATGAATGCTGTTGTACTGAGTTAGTTGTAGTTGTAGCGTATGGGTAACGGCAGAGGCTGCGTTTAATTATGATGTAGCCATCATGGAGCTGTTTCTGGAGTATGAAGAAGTACTAGAATTAAGTATTTTGTGTTTCTTCAATAACAATGTCCATCCTTTTGTTTTAGGTTACTATCTGTAGAGGTAGGACTATGTGTTAAGTTTATGGTTTACCAATCAACTGGGAAAACAGTGGGCCTAAGAATAGTATCTGTTTTGAGAAGGGATAAACATGAAGGTTCGGTTTGTGGACTTGAGTTTTTGGTCATTTCTTGGTACTGTATTAAGGTTACAGTTAAGGTAAACTTTATTGTCCCCAAAGGGAAATTTATCTTGGGCACCATGCTACAGTTTACTAAATTATACATCCACAGAAGGAAACATACTATTTATGAAACGTTATACAGCATACTAAAACGATTTAACAATACAACAATATCAAAGGATACAGTTTACGCTTAGCATACATACTGTCAGGAATTTGTATGCTTAAATACTTGTCTTTTGGTTTGGCTGCTTAATTGAAGTTGGAACAAATGACAGCTTCAGATAATCTGATTTGCACCTTAACACCCTAAATCATCTGCCAGAGGGCAACAAGTCATACTCAGAAGAAATGTTGAAGGGCTCTCCTGATTTTTCTAACCTGTTTTATGACAGCTGTCTCATATAGGCTCTGTGCTGGTTTGTATTTCTACAATCCTGTGGTTTTCATGGCTATCCTATGCATATTTACCAGTTTATTTTTCAATTAGACTTTTAGGTTACCAAACCATGCTGTAATGCCATATCTGATTATGCTTTTTAAAACTGCTTGATAGAACATCAGCATGATCTGTCTACTCACTCCATACAGCCTTAATCACCTGAGAAAGTAAAGTCTCTGCTGCAATCCTCTGCACAAGTCATCAGTACGTGTCTTCCAGCAAAGAAGATTATCTAAATGGACACCTACATACTCGAAGGAAGACACCTGATTGATTGCCTGGTTTTTAATAACCACTGTCTCATGATCGATTACCTGCCTCAGGTCAAAGATTATATCCTGTCTTTTAGTCACATTTAGAATAAGATGATTACTGCCACACCGCTGGATGAAGATATCAATCTCACCACGTTACATAGAAGCATCCGTATTCTTATGCAGAAGACTCACAATCACATCTGAGAATTTGCTGGTATAATTGTTAGGGTGTACTTTTCTACAATAATTCGTAAACAGTGTAAAAAGATTTGGTGAGAGTGTGCAGCCCTGTGGGACTCCTACATTCCTATAGCTGATCTCTGAGTCTTATTGATGCTGACTTGTTGTGTCCAATTAGTTACAAAGAAAACAACCACGTGACCAGGGTAGGGTGAACACCCATATCTGTCAGCTTTTTCAAAAGCAGGTGCGGTTGTACCATATTGAACACTGAGGCAAAATCAACAAATAGAAGTCGTGCATGTGCATTTGTATCCCCGAGGCGTTCAGAGATAAAGTACAATGTGCTAAGAATGGCATCTTCAGTATATGGGTGGAAATACTTGGGGGGTTGGGGGGGCGCCCCTCCACCCATTGTTACTGTAAACCAAGCTGTGTACCATGTCATTTGTGTCATCCACAGAAACTGCTCTTGGGAAACATTTGTATTTACTGTCCCCCCCCAAGAGTGAAATGAGATTTCTGATCTTCTTCAGTACTGCAGTCTTGCCTGTAAGCTAGTTGATATGGATCTAATTTAGGTTCCACCTCCATCTGAAGCAGGGACACTATAACTTTTTCAAAACATTGAATTATGATAGATGTCAAAGCTACAGGCTGAAAATCATTATTCACTGTAGAACATGGCTTTTTGGGAACTGGTATAACAATTGACCTCTTCCACAAATCTGGGACTATAGGGGTGTAGAAATATTAATAAAGATTGCGGTTGACTTTGTGGACATTGTGGATTAGGGATAAACACTCAGGTTGGTTTTGACCACAGTAATCTCCAAGGCTCTGATTAATGCTCTGCAGTCCACTGCTCTGTTATCCAGTCAATCCTCTGTGTGCATGGTGTCAGTCACCCTGGACCTGCCTCAGCATATGAGTGCAAATGTGGCTATGCAGTTATGTGTGGCTGGCTTCCTCTGTAACGTGTTTTCACCATCTCTGTTGCTACGCATATGTGTGCACCCGATGCGTAGCCATATGTGTGTCTAAGATGCCCAAAGATCTGTGTGTGAGCATGCAAATGCTTAGTTGCACAGCTGAGTATAGTCTAAAAAGAGAAACAATTACTTCTAGTCCCTAATATGTCTTGCCATGCAAAAATATTTGCTAAAAATTTAAGTTGTGCAAAGTGGAAAGAGGGGTGCTGATAGATGGAAGGAAGACGTTGAGAAGGAGTTAGTGAAAAGAAAAGCAAAGATGAGCATAAGAAATGTAGGTATAATTATAAATGTCTCCTTGTCTATCCTGACTTTGCTGGCTGTCTGTCAGCCCTGACCCTGTGGTGACCCCTGCTTTGCTGATCAAAAGGGATTATAGCCCAGAGCAAAAGAGCACAGCACATGGAAATGAAGTGTTATCACTCAGCTTTGGCTGCCTCTGTGGTTTCAGCGCAGCTCGGCTGTGCTTCCAGTGGTGCCTAGGCTGAAAGTAGCATCACTCTTCCTCATTTACATGAACATTTCATTCCCCCATTTTAACCCTCCCAAATGCACAGGTGTGTAAGTGTATTCTCACAGCCACACAGAGACACACACACAAACAAGAAGCTGCAAAAGACTATACAAGCGTGAAGCTAGCTCTTTATGTAACGTGTCTAGACTTACATATGAGGGGGTAAGCTGGAGAGCCTGCCTCCCCTCCCCTAAGAAGACTAAAAACAGTCCAGACTATGGATGAGGCAGGCACCTGGTAAACTGCAGAGGAGGGAAGACTTAAGGCATTTTTCTTCTGGCATAATTTGCAAAGCTGTGTCGTGCTTGACTGCTCTAATATTGCATTGTTACCTGTACTTTACCATGTTTGACTGACCTTGCTCTCAGGGGCAAGACCAAAGTGTGCAAGACTCAACCACACTTGACTGTGCCAAAGTTATGTGATTGGTTAGGGCTTGTGTTTTGCAGACTACAGGGACCATTAGTAATTTGTTCCCTAAAGACAGTATAATTTTAGTTTTGATTTTTGTTTTTATTGAAGAGGGAAGGAATGCAAAATGGGTGTATTGTAACAGCATTACCAAATTGCCAAATGTATTGGGACACCCCTCCAAATTATTTGATTCAGGTGTTCCAATCACCTCCATAGCCACAGGTATATAAAATCAAGCATGCAGACTGCTTCTACAAACATTTGTGAAAGAATGGGTCGTTCTCAGTGAATCCAAGCGTGACACCATGATAGGTTGCCACCTGTGCAATAAGTCCATCTGTGAAATTTCCTCTCTACTAAATATTTCACAGTCAACTATTAGTGGTATTATAACAAAGTGGAAGCAACTGGGAACAACAGCAACTCAGCCACAAAGTGGTAGGCCACGTAAAATGACAGAGCAGGGTCAGTGCATGCTGAAGCACACAGTGCGCAGAAGTCACCAACTGTCTGCAGAATCAATAGCTACAGACCTCCAAACTTCATGTTGCCTTCAGATTAGCACAACAGCAGTGGATAGAGAACTTCATGGATTGGCTTCCATGGCCAAGCAGCTGCATCCAAGCCTTACATCACCAAGGGCAATGCAAAGCGTCGAATGCAGTGGTGTAAAGTACGCTGCCACTGGACTCTAGAGCAGTGGAGCCGTGTTCTCTGGAGTGATGAATCACACTTCTCTGTCTGGCCATCCGATGGACGTGTCTGGGTTTGGCATTTGCCAGGAGAACGGTACTTGCCTGACTGCATTGTGCCAAGTGTAAAGATTAGTGGAGGGGGGATTATGGTGTGGGGTTGTTTTTCAGGGATTGGTCTTGGCCTCTTAGTTCCAGTGAAGGGAATTCTTAAAGCATCAGCATACCAAGACATTTTGGATAATTTCATGCTCTCAACTTTGTGGGAACAGTTTGTAGATGGCCCCTTCCTGTTCCAACATGATTACGCACCAGTGCACAAGAACATGGATGACCGAGTTTGGGGTGGAAGAACTTGACTGGCCTGCACAGAGTCCTGACCTCAACCCGATAGAGCACCTTTGGGATGAATTAGAGCGGAGACTGTGAGCCAGGTCTTCTCATCCAACATCAGTGCCTGACCTCACAAATGCGCTTCTGGAAGAATGGTCAAACATTCCCGTAAACACACTCCTAAACCTTGTGGACAGCCTTCCCAGAAGAGTTGAAGCTATTATAGCTGCAAAGGGTGGGTACAACTCAATATTGAACCCTACGGACTAAGACTGGGATGGCATTAAAGTTCATTTGTGTGTAAAGGCAGGTGTCCCAATACTTTTGGCGATGCAGTGTATGTTATTAGGAGTGCGCAGAAATGTTTGGTGTCAGGAGGAGTGTGAGACCATAAGGAAAGAGGTTACTGATAGTTTTGTTCAAGCAAGTTAGCTTCTGGTAAAGTGATTTCATACTTTATTAAAACCCATTAAAGTTACATACATCTCATTATTTGAATCATAATACTATATTGGATACAGTTCACAGCACCAAGTTAAACAGTGCCAGCACAGTGCCAGCACAGTGCCAGCTCAGTGCAAAACAAGCCTGGGCTGTCTCATGCTCTCAGAATGGTTTGGCCCATTACAGAACTACAAACCACAGGATGACCTCAGCTGTTTGTTGACTAGTTTTGGATTTTTGTCCCTGAAATTTATCAGTTTTGTTCTTAAAAGGAATAGTCATCCAAGCAATGTAGCACAATCATAACAGCTTTCAAACAATATCCAGTGCAAGTTCACCTATTTAGTTCATACACACAGCAATTAGATTGGGACACGTGAAGAGCGATGTGGATGTCACAGTGTGTTAGAAGTAAATATGGAACCTCTCCTGTCAGGACAAACAAATAAAGTTTGTTTTGTGAGAAAAGACCAATAAATAAACTGTTCTTCAGTGTTAGTACAATTTTCAGCGTAGAAACAAAACTCGCTAAAATAATATATGTGTTCACATTCCGCTGAACCTGCTCTTTTATCCAGTGCTACTTACTGATTTTACTCATTTGTACAGCTGGATATTTTATTGCAGCAATTCAGGTTAACTGCTATGGTCAAGGGCGCTACAGCAGCGCTGCTCCTGGGACTGGAATCAAGACCATGTCTTTAATCACAGCACTGTGTGCTGCCCTATAAATATACAGAATACAGATGAGATGCTACTGCAGAAGGCTCAGGCAGAGAACGTTCAGGAGCTCTGAGGTGTTCTGTGAAGGTGTTGGTGAAGTAGGCCAGGTAAGTGAGCAGCGTATTCCAGGAAGAAGCTCTGAAGCACAGAAAAAGGCAGCAGTGAGTATCACATACATGCACAGGCGTACACACAAACAGACCTACACACATGCACGGATGCAGACAAACACGCAGACACACACACGCAGACAAACACACACACAGACACACACACGCACACAGAAACAGTCACGCATGCACACAGACACCTACAAACACACACACACACACACACACACACACACAAATTGGTGGCCAAAACCAGAGATGCTGGCAGATCAGCCAAAGCATGCCTGTGGCCTGTTGGAGAGTGTGGGAGGCTGTAGAGAGAGCGGGAGGGAGAGTAAGAGAACGAGCGAGAGGTGTGAATTACTGACAAGCACCAGGAGACTCCTCTTTCCCTCTGGACTGGCAATAAGCCTCTGTGTTTATGGAAGGGGAAAGCTCTCTTGAGGCAGAGACCAAAATAAATGTGCAAAAAAGCACCCTCCACAAATTATCTGCTAAAAACGTTGCTCCAGGTAATTTAGGCGCATGTGCGTTTATTTGCACAGGGTGATTAATGTCACATGATGCCCCCAGTTCCTCCTCCTCAGCAGGTCTTATTTGTGGTCTTCCTCCAGTTGTCAGAAAAGCAGAAAACCGAGGGGTCAATTATACTTGGGGTTTCACAAGTTAAAAGATGACAAGATGTGGCCAGGTGGCTCAATGGGTAGAACATCAGTGTGGGATCTGGAAGTCTCCTAGTTTGAATTCCAGCACAATTGACTGGCATGTCCTTGAGCAAGACACTCAAACGTTAGCTCCCTGGGTGCCCCATGTGACTGTCTGCTGCTTCCCCCAAGGGGCTGGGTTAAAATAAGAGAACCAATATCACTCTGAAATGTTGTAAGTTATTTTGGATAAAAGTGTCTTCTAAAAGAATGAATGTAAAATCCAGCTTTCAAGAGCATATGTCGGCAACAAAATATCTTGCAAGAAGTACAACCCAGTGAGCAGGAGTGACGGCGGGAGTCAAATCCCTGCTGCTTCCTTCATCCATTCCTCACTCGGTTGCTTGAGGTGTAAAGATTAAAGGAAGAACAAACACAGAACTGGCACAAATCAGCAAACAACGTGTTAACGGGACTATTAAACATTCTGGTACCTAATAAAGGACTGTAGCCTGAAATATTGAGAATGAGGCCAGGTTTGTAAGACAAGGAAAGACATAGTACAGTGTGCAGAGAGATAACAGTGGGAAAAGCCAAAAGTAAAGGGTGACCTCTGTCAGTCAGGGCATCCTTTAGGATTGCTGTAGAGCAGACTGAGTCTAGGACAGAAGTAGAGTGAATTTGCAGCTAGAATAGCACCACAGTGGCACTGGCCAGTGTAGAGCTATGGCAGGAATAAGGCAAGGCTGGGTAGGTAGGAGCTTGACAGACAGCCAGCACATGTGTAACACTGTGGTGAGGACCCCCAGAGAGCTCTGACGTGGAAACGTGTATTGAATGGCGAGGTCAGCTCCTCCTGCTGAAATCCAACACTGCTCACCTCCTGTTTGCCACAGCTTAACCTCAGCTCCCCAGCTGACTTTGAGGCCCAGAAGCATCAGCCAGAAACATAAACCAAGGCTGCTCTCAGCACCACTTCACCTATTGGCTCATTTATTTTTTATTACTCACACTGACTCAGGAAAGTGGCTCTCTCTCTCTCTCTCTCTCTCTCTCTCTCTCTCTCTCTCTCTCTCTCTCTCTCTCTCTCTGTCTATCTCTCTCTCTGTGTCTGTCTCTCTCTCTCTGCTCTATCTCTCAGAGCATGCTATGTAATTTCTTACATGCTGTAAGGACTTTGGAACAACCCCCTGTCACTAAAGCTCTGCATGCCTTCTTGATACCTTTGTGAGTCATATCCTGGCTCGTAACCTCTGTCAGTCATGCCCTGTCTCATGACCTCTGTCAGTCATACCCTGTCTCCTGACCTCTGTCAGTCATACCCTGTCTTGTGACCATTGTCAGTCATGCCCTGTCCTTGTGACCTCTGTCAGTCATGCCCTGTCTCATGACCTCTGTCTCATGCCTTGTCTCGTGACCTCTGTCAGTGATGCCCTATCTCGTGACCTCTGTCAGTCCCACCCTGTCTCGCGACATCTGTCAGTCCCGCCCTGTCTCGTAACCTCTGTCAGTCATGCCTTGTCTCGTGACCTTTGCCAGTCATGCCCTGTCCTTGAGAACCCTGTCAGTAATACCCTGTCTCATGACCTCTGTCAGTCATGTGCTGTCTCGTGATTTCTGTCAGTCATGTCCTGTCTCGTGACTTCTGTCAGTCATGCCCTGTCTCGTGACCTCTGTCAGTCATGCCCTGTCTCGTGACCTCTGTTAGACACGTGAAGTATGAATAATGTGTTTGACTGCTTCTGAGTATGCTCAGTCCCATCATGGATGAGGCTGAAAATGCTCCCAGTCTTCATCAATAATGGATGCTGCTTCTCCTCTGCAAATCTTCTTTTTCTCAGGATTTATAGCAAAGAATCCTCCCTTATTTTATACTCAACACAAGAGCTCTTTTATCAACAAGAGCTCTTTTATCTGCTCTTTTGTTGGTTTGAAAAGGTTTAGCATGTAGATTTGTGGTTGAGCTAGGGGTCATGAGTTGCTTTTGTGTTTTGAGTATTTTAGTCTTGTTTGCTTGCATGAATGCTGGTGTATTTATGCACTGGAACAATTGTGTCCACGGGAATTTCCTTAGAGCAGCACAACAGTGGCCTCTGCCACGGCGTGCACTGCACTGCAGTCAGTCAGATGCAGCAATGAGCCGAACGCTGTAGACAGACCAGCGCAGCCCCTGTCATGCTTTAATTTTTACTCCAGAGGAAGCAAAAAGCAACTGTTAGATGTAGAAAGTTTTTGTTCTGTAGCCTGGACTTATGTCCAGTCAACAATTGGGGTTTACCTGTTTGGTTTATTGCTTCAGTTAATGATTTGGACATCCCAGTAGACTGTTTTTGTGCAGTACAATAAAAGCATATAAACAGAGAAGCAGAGCTGGCCCTGGTCATAGGCCATATAGGTAAACACTAGGGGCACTGTCTGTCCATAGGGAGCGCCGCTGCAGTGACTGGTGGTGGAGTTGGTTGCAATATAAGGGGCACCAGGTAAAATCTTGCCCAGGGAACCAAATTGCTTAGGTCAGACTCTGCACAGAAGCCATTTCCATTGAAAAAATTCCCTTCTTTAATCTCTGATTTTGCATCACTACAGACAAAATGCCAGGCAAATATTTCAGCATGTTGTATGGAGGAAAATTTTTACATATTATGTTGAGTAGTTTAAAAGATAACGAAGAAAGAATCCAAGGAGCTTTGATCATCTTAAAGCACCGTAGAAGCCCACAGGCTCTGTTATAAACACCACTTGTATCCTAACCCAGCTGACTCCAAAACACATCCGATGCATGCAACATTTGCTCTTAATTACTATACTTACAGCTGAAAAAATACTTGAGTGAATGCAGTTTTCACTGCTTTTGGTGACAGATATTATGTCACAGATTGGCTTACTTAAAACACGTTTGTACAAAGGGGTATGTGTTTTTTCCCTCTGGTCTCTGGTGGTGGAGGCAGGGTGTGCAGCGTCACACTGCCTGTCCTTGAGCAGCACATCTAGCATTACACACCTCATTCTTCTATTAGCAAATTAAGTTTCTTACAGACAGAATCTCATGCCACTTTATGGTTTGCTTTACTACGTTTTGAATGCCAGGTCATTACCGCTGCTGCATCATAAGAATGAGCAATGCATAGGTGGCAGCTTCTGCCACCCATGTCCCACGTTCTCTGTCTGAGATTAAAGATGACCAAAGAACACCATCTTTGTCACGTTTCCTCCACAACTGCCAAGCACCTCCCTCACAGGGCCTTCCTGATCTCATTCCGTCCAACCGGCGGCAGAGATCAAAGCAGCAGGCCAGCCCATTGTTCTCTCGCTGTGAAAGCAAACATTCCTCTCTCAGCTCCTTGTGCCAAGGTCACAGCATGAATGACGTCTTTTGTTTTCTACTTACTCGCAGTGCCACTACATCCAGGGCCGAAGATTCTCTTCAGCTCCGTCCCCTCTGCGTGACCATGTACACTATTTGTTTTGACACATGAGAGTAATTGCTGATTGGCGCTTCATTCGTGAGCTGCTCAGAGCATTACGTATGTAACGGAAGAAGAAAGGACAGAGAAATGCCTGCCTGTCCTTGTTGACCTAGTGCGAGTTTTAAACATGCCTGTTAAAAAATAGTAAATAAAAAATAAATAAAAATAATAAATAAAATTTTGATTGGACCAAACAGTGATTTGAATGAGAGTTTGTTCATCCAATCACATTTTTGCATTTTTGTCAGTTTATAGTTTTGTTATGATCTGGATGCTCAGTGTACAGTCTGCTGCTTTTTATATTCAAAAACGGTGTCTCTGGCTGACTGTGGGATGGTTTAGCACTGGCAGGTGTGTGTGTGTGTGTGTGTGTGTGTGTGTGTGTGTGTGTGTGACAGTATCTCAGACTAAACATGCCACAGCTGCAATGACTAAACTGGTAACAGCTGTACTGTGTGTGTGTGTGTGTGTGTGTGTGTGTGTGTGTGTGTGTGCGCGCGTGTGTATGCGTGTGGTGAAGGTGCAAGAATATACAGATTTTTTACTTTTTCTTCTTTCTATAAAAATGCCAAATCTTGTTCTTTATGTATTACTCAGTTTTGCCTGTTTTTGAGTTTTGTAGGTTTAGGGACTTGGGGCTGTTAATTGCCATGTAAGGAAAACCTGTGGGAAGTCTGTACAAATATAGTAACGTAAACATATTTGTGTCTGTTTGTACTTCTTAGCGTGTGTTTCAAAATTCTCATCCACTTTTTGTCTGCTTGTATCCTATGAGATACCGTAATTGGACAAAACAAAAAAATTCATGGTGTTATGAAGTGCAAAGCCATCCTAGTGGTTAGACCTTTTCTCCAGGTGTTGAACTCCTAGTTTCAGAGTGCAGTTTCAAAGTTGCATGCAAATGAATGAAATGGCTAGTGTGAAGGTCCTAATCAGCTGGTCAGACTGACTCTCCTTGTATGTACACACAGAAATGCCGCCATTAGCCCATGGTGTAATGGGGCTTGCTCTCTGTGTGAACTCATTCGAATGTAATCACAGCTAGTCCTCTCACGGATAGCCACAGAAACGCAGGCAGCGTGATAAAAGGCAGAGCGGGTCACACTGGGGAACGGCTCAGAAATTGTTCCTTGGAGATTAGCAGTGGCTGGGTGGGGGAATCACATTAGCTGTAGTGGACAATAGCGATAAAGTGCTTGTGTGTCACAGTTCTAATCCCAGGCATCTGCTTCCTGGTATTTAAACTGGTCCACTTCTTTTAACACCTCATTGTGTCTGTCAGTCTTCAGGACACACCTTTCTTGCTCCTTAAGGTCTGGCACAAGTTACTGTCCTAGGTTGTCTTTTGTTGGACTGGGAGACAGCAGAGAGAGACAAATGGTATTTTGTCACTCAGCTCACTAAGTGATGTTGACAACAAGCCCCTCTTTGCTGGAAATGCAAACGTTATGACACACAGGAATTGAAGAAGGTTTTGAAAAACATTTTTAAACAAACAAACTGTTTTCTTATTAGATTTATGACTAAGGCACGCAAAGTAAACTACACTTGATTCAGTACATATGAACACATTCTGTAAGAATTACAGATCCTGAATAATGGCCAATAGTCTTAATTATTTACATATTTCTAAGAGAACATTACCAGTTCATGAGTGTGTATCCATCTTTGTCCCTCACATATATGAGCATTAAGCATGTATTAGTTTCCAATGAGTGACTCGCATGATGAAATTTATTAACCAGGGAGGAACATTTCTCAGTAGATCTGAATGCTTTGCTGACTTTTATACTGTTAAACATCAATATTTGCTTGTGCTATTTCCCCAAAAGTTGCTGATGAGATGTGCAGAGCTTTGCAGAGCGGCTGTGCTTCCCTTCCACACTACGGGCTTTGTTCATGGACTGTAACACAGGATCTGCCAGTGCACTACTGTGCAGGTCTGAGCACTGACCTTTATCACAAATATATTTATGTAAAGTGGGTGTGACGTGAAGAGGGGTTAGCATTGAGGTGTAGGTGGTGGTGGGGTGTCAGGTGTCTGTACTTTCCCCTCAGGATAGTATACATTCAGGGCCAGGGACACTTTGAGGCCAGCACACTAATGTTGTGATAACATCTAAACAAATTGCATGGCCAGTCCAGCCCTGCTTTGGGTGTACATAGCCCTGGCCAGCCCGACAGTTTGTACAGATTTCAACTTGGTACAATGCTTCAGCTGATTCAGCATGCCACATGTCCTCAGCGACAGTTACAAGAAAGCCTATGATGGCTGGTGGTGGTGAGTGAATCTTGCATGAACCTTGCAGTGCTTCGCTTTTCTGCCATTCTGTACATGTGCCAACACTTGCCTGTTCTCAGCGTGTTTAGAAGGAGTTACATGGCCCAGAGGAGCTCATGAAGCTTCATTCACTGGTGAGGGAGACTGAGTATCATCTGTAGAAGGAGTCCTCTTCCCCAGGTTCCTTGGTTTGAAGTCCAGATGCTTAAGCAGATGACCACCTGCCCAACCCAACCAGCAGGATAGCCTGTTCACCTGCAAAAAAGACCCACCTGCACAACCGACCACCTGCACAACACATCCTCCAGCACAACCTGACTACCTGTACAACTCATCCACCTGCATAACATATTCACCTGCACAACCGACCACTTGAACAACATGCCCACCTGCACAACCTGTCCACCTGCACAACCTGTCCACTTGCACCACTCGTCCACTTGTGCAGTTGCACGTTTGCTCATCTGTCCTCCTGTGATGAGAGCACACTTGTACACACACGTGGCTCTGAGCTTCTGGCCCATTTTGCTCATTACCAAATCAAACCGCTGTCAGTGTGAGTTCAGAGTATTGACTTGACGGAACTATACAGTTCACTTCTCCACTGAGTAGGTATAACTTGAAGAAATTTGCTTAACTTGTCCAACTATATGAAATACTTGAGCCATCACTTTAATTCATTTATTACATTTAATTTTCTCTGTATTTTAGATTTCATAATATGAACTGGCCCCCATTTTTGATAGTTTAGCAAACATATCCCAAGCTCCTTTTCACTGGACCTTTCAGCATGTTCTTGTGACAAGTGCCTGCGTCTCTTCATCTTTCCACTGAATTAGTACCGGTTCCATTTTCCAACAAGATAAAACAAATAACAAACCAGGGTCACTCACTCAAGTAGTAGAAAATGCACAAATCAAAAAACACCCCAGGCAATCAGTGTGATAAGATGTAGTAGCTCATCTGAGGGCGGAGTCCAGCTTACTTTGGACGTGCTCCTGAGCAGACCCCATCTGGTGCATAAACTAAAGGACCCAAGCTTGGTGCAGTCCAGAATGACATGGTTATGTGAAAAAGTGCCATTTGAGTGCTCAATTTGCATTGGCTTCAGCAAGTAAAAAATATGGCTATGTGCATGGCTTAACCTTGTTGCCAGACGTTAGCTTTTGTGTGTGGAAATTAAACGATTCACTGGCAGGCCAGCGGTAAGGGATTCTTCAATTATGATGCAGACACCTGTTCTGAGATGATTTTTTTGCAGGTCAGAGGCCATGTGTTTCCATGACGCAGGGCAAACTAGGTGAAACACTTTCGTATAAATGGTCGTGCTTGCTGCATGGTTAGGCTTTGCCGTGCTATGCAGGGATGCTGAGAGCTTGATTTCCACAAATGTTACAGTAACTGCCCACTGATCTGTTGGTGCTGTCTGCTTCTTCACAGCTGGCCCAGCACCTGCATATACAAGCCTTGATGCAGAGTTGTGAAGAACACTCAGGGCTGAACCCTGTCTGCTTCACATGCTCACGTAAGCCCATAAGCATGCTGTTTCTGCTCTGGACATGTGCCTGAGGAACAATGGACATATGGAGATATTTGCCAAGGGTGTCTATGACAGCTAAATACTTTTGTGTGTGTGTGTGTGTGTGTGTGTGTGTGTGTGTGTGTGAGAGAGAGAGAGAAAGGGGGTCACTGTGAATGAACTGTCAGCCTCTATTATTAATTCCCATGGCTTAATATTTAATGTCATAAAACTGAAGATCCTCCTCCTGCCAAGGAGCCTGTAGACATACAGAGGACAGAGACAGAGAAACTCACCGAGGAGAGGACAGAGGAGGAGGAGAGAGAGAGAGAGAGAGAGAGAGAGAGAGAGAGAGAGAGAGAGAGAGAGAGAGAGAGAGATGAAGAAGACTGGCAAAAATAAGGACAGAGAAGAAAGGTTTACAAATCTTCCTGGGACTCAAAACACCATTTTGTTGTTCCTCAGACTGCCTTACATGCTTTTTTTAAACCTCTGAAGAAATATGAGCTGTTTGGCTACATTTTGCATTTAAAAATAAAACACAGAAAAACAGAACATAAGTTCTATGTACATGAGGTAACAGTGTGTTTTGCATTGCTGTGTAATCCCGTCTCCTGGGGCTGGGGTGTGTGAGTGAGCAGAGTGGCAGGGCTATCCAGCTGACAGCAGTTCACCTTGCCTCAGCGCCCTTCCCCCTCCTCCCGCACAGCCACACACGCGCAGCCACACACACGCTTGCCCGTCACTTTGATGTAGCGGCTGTTACAGAACCAGACACAGCCGTGTCAGGAGATGCCCCGACAGCCCGAAAGCTGCAACATGATTGGCAGGCAGTTAGAGGCCGGAGCGAGGTGTTGCGAGCCAGAGCATGTAGACACGGGACTGTGAAGCCAGAAGGCAGGACTCCCACTTCTCCCAAACATCCCCACAAGGAGTCTGGGGATTTTCAGGCTGCCTCTTCTATGCCTTCCCCAAGCTAACCCTGTTACTGCTGCACCCTGCCACAGCTCATTTATTCCTCCACAGGAAACAGTCCCAGCTAGTGATGGGACAAATGAGGCTTAAACCACCAGTGGGTGGAGGTACCGCATGCTTTCAGCCACCAGAGGTTTAACCGTTTTCCATCTAAGTGTTATTCCATTGGCTCCCTTTTTGTTTAACCATGTAGTGCTACAGATATTATGGCAATTCCACACACTGTGGGTCTTGCTGGTTTCAAGCCCCAGAAGTGCTGAGAAAAACACATTCCAGCACGTTTGTTTTGAATGCTCCATCAAATACTTTGCATCTTTAAGTAACTTCCCCAACCATGGTCTTTGTTACATAACGTTTCCTCATTCTGGGCCACTGTCATTTGTCAATAGCCACCAGAGCTTTTAAAACATGTAAAGTAGGAGACTTTTTTGCACACACTGACACACAGGAAATATATGCCTATAGAAACATGTACATCTACAATTGACTTGTCATACAGACAGACAGGCTGCAAGAGAAATAAACTAGTGACCTATGTAGTTACATCAGTCAGACATTCGTGCTTTTTCAATTGTGATGAGTGCAACAAAATAATTGTTGCTGGTTCTGATCCTGCGGTGCCTCTTGAAGAGTTGACGTGGTGCGTTTCATACAGTTACACCCTTTATCTTACACCTTAGACCGCACTGCCTCCTTCACATGTTCAAAGATTATATTATCTTGGCCTAAAATCGTAAATGGGCGTAAAATAATCACGTCTGCTACCGTCACATGCAATTTTTTTCCTCTTATCGTGCCATGTACTGAAATTGGATACAATTTAACATTTGCAGCCCCAGGCACTTTGGCAGGGGCCGAGGACGGTACAAACTGGTCTCGCCGCTGTTATTTTTAAGAGCTCGTAAACGCAAGGGGGAAGCATGCCGCTCTGCAACAGAGGGGGATTGGGAGAGGGGCTCAGCTGCTGAGATGAAGCCAGCGTTTGGTGCAGCACCCGTTAAAGCTACAACTGGCAGTTATCGCACAGTAGGAAAAAAGTAAATTGCAGTCCTCGGCAGGTTCAAAATGAAAAACGTGCAGAGAAGGCAGGACACGTTAAATTAAATGCATCTAGGAAACGGGCTCAGATCGCGCGAATCTAAGCAGTCCGGCTGTAAAAGCTTCCAGAATTAGACATGCATCCTTAAAGTTTCTTTGTAACAAGGAAACCTGTTTATCGGAGAGCCGCACTGAATCCCTGACGTGTGAGCAGTTATAACAGGCGACGTGGAGATGGAGGCGAGGACTCCAGATTGAGATCCCTACACATGAGGACGGATTCCGACACATGGGGACGGTCTTACGTCAGACGGAGATCCCGACACATGGGGACGGATCGCGGCACATGGGGGAGAGGGTCTTACATCAGATAGAGATCCCGACACATGGGGGGTCTTACATGAGCCGCGCAGTTACTCACACATCACCCCCTGCCCGTGCAATCCTACTGATGCCTATTTAAATAGCGGTTTTAAAAAGTGTACTACATGGATCAAGCTGCAGAAAACTGTCGGCATACTTGTGGCTTGTTTGACTTGATAAAACATTTTAGATAGTTTAGACTTATATCTCATTAATATCTGTACAGGGCGAGGCAAAATCAAGTAAACACGCACTTTATAACACTCTCTTAATACTCTGTACTTAGTACTTACTACTTTAACAGTCTGATTCTAGAACTTCAACGTGATGCAGACAGATTGTAAAATAATGTTTCCTGTATTTACTTCATTTGCAAACAACTCATTTAAGTTTTTATAACGTTGCTTTCACCGTGGGCTTTGGCAATATTTTAAATATGAGCCTCTTTACTGCTCCGATCTGGCAGATAGGTTGAAGTCCAGGAATCTGCCCCGGTGCATCCCACGATCACTCATACTGTCAGCATCGAGAGTGCGTGTTTCTGCCCACTGTAACCGGGAACGCCTCCCTGCAGGCCAGTGTGATGAATGTGGTGCCTGATGGAACTCGAAGAAGAAAAATCACCCGTGGAGGACATGTGGGGGATCGGAGCTGGAGGAGGGGAGGGAGATGTGCGGTGTTGCGTTGTAATTTGAGTTCGTCCTCGGCACCCAAATTTCGTCATACTGCCAGTGGCCAGTATGAAGACATGGATGCATGTTAGAATATTGGGATCCATCTGTACTATGCCTGTCCATTACTCGCGCTTCGGTTACTGTATTACACATATATTTTTAAAAACACTCTTATGCTTGTTTGCAGTTATCCTGTTGAGTGCAATCAGTAGTAACAGCCTATGCACAAAACACAGTATGTGGATTTCCATACTATTATTACAGTAATAAGGCTTTTATGTACACAAGTGTAGTACCTACCCAGTCACTCGGGGAGGTATGTGTCACCTGTGAAACAATTCAGTTGCCTTTAACTTGCTACCTTCTTGAAAATGTGTTTGTCATGGACTATTTATTAGGATGTGAAACACATGAAATATTTCATTTCAGCATGTATCAGTTCCCTTGTTTTGCACGCAATGAACCGGGATGCATTAAAACCAAAGCCAAGAATTCTGAGCATACAAATAACCTCCCCTAAGATGATTTTTGACAGTTTGCATGGATTTCTTTGAATGCAAGCCAACTGTTTCATCCATACAGTGGTCTTTGCGACTAGTCTTTGACAGTCCTGCAGGTGAAGGAGCGTGATACGATGCGTTGGGGTGCCCTGGTAACGTGTGGTTTGTGGTTGTGAGACTGCCTGTTATAAAGTATTGTCAAAAGCTCTGCAAGCAACTCATGGTAGAGAGCTGGACACCCCTGCAGCAAGCATGCCAATAGCACACCCAGTAACTTATGGAGGCTTGGGTATTGAAGTGCCCTACACAAAGTGCACATTTTGGAGTGCCCTTTTATTGTGCCCACAATAAGAAAGACTTGGGCTCACCCTGCTCAGTCAGCACTGCCCACATGTGTGCGGCAGATGGACTGTCAGTGCACAAAGAACAAAGCTGAACAAAAATATTTAAACTTCTTTATTTAGCAAGTTTTGAAAGTCATACACTTTTGAGTGTTTACAAAAGATCTGAATTTATTTTTTTATTCAAACTGCTGCAAAATGGGAAGAACACCTGTTTACGTTTCAGTTCAGTGTAAATAAATACTGGCTCCTTCATCTGTACAGTTAACTGTCTTCAAAAGTACACTTGAGTCACGTGGACTAAACACACCATTCATCAAGTCAACCCAAACTTCTGAGGAGAAGGCTGGATCGTGCAACTTTTACAGTCTGTAGAGAGTCCTGAATCTGAAGTACAGCATATCTGATAAAAAGAATGTTGCAAAATTACTGAATTTTATTATTTTTGCAAAAGGCGAGATGAGACAACAAGAAGACTACAGTATTGGTATTTTACTTACCTTCGAGTTCTTCTTTTCAACCTTGACAGTACTCTTTGCTGCCCTAGAAACAGGACTTGTTGGTCTGTCTTCTCCTTGGTGATCAACAGCTGCATACTTTTCAAAGAGGCTAGATGTATTTGTGTCACTCACTGAGTCAGAATGAGAGAGAAAGAGAAGGGTGGGGGTTGAAAAAGTGGTTTGTGGCTCCGGTGCTTCAGCACACCTCACGCTATCATGCCGTACGAATGGATTCTCTCACTGACAGTCGAGAAATACTCGCAGCTGAGGAGACGTTGTCTCTGCTGAGCCTAGCAGCGGGAATGTTTATAAGGGCGCCTTCAAAAGTCCCCAGCTAATTATCATGAAATATTTGGAGGGGGGGCTTTACTACATAGTTTAACAACCCGGACAATCCATGTTGCTGATTTCATATAGATGATTAGGGAGTTTTTAAATGGACATACAAACGCCTCAAAAGCAAGAAAATTACATGTATAAGTAACACGTAAAGGGATTGTAATATATTCAAAATAATTCCTGCTTGAATTGAGATCCCCTATCAACTGAAGACATGTCTCTTCAGGGAGCACTTTAGGACTTAAAACATGAAATCTTTGCATCTATGCTTTCATTCACTCAATTGTGGCAATGGAGTTGGCTGCTTGCTTGTAAATGTTTCTATAGTTCATTCGGTTTCAAATTCTCTAGTTATTTCAGACTTTCTGTTTCTTTGTTTATGCTTTTCCCTTTACTTGAATGACGTTGTGACCATTGCCAGATTTAATCAGGTGCACTTTGATGATAGAACAGCATGTACCGTTAGTAGATTCTCTGATACTGTTTGACCTTGTTCGTGATATGAAAGTGTCATTGTAAGTCGCTTTGGACAAAGGTGTCATAAGTGTCATTGTAAGTCGCTTTGGACAAAGGTGTCTGCTAAATGAATAAAATGTAAATGTAATTTTCCAAGCAATTGTGATGGATTATGGGGTGGCCTGGACTATCCCAGGCAATATAGTCCACTGGGGTACAACCCACTACAGGCCACTTTATATTGAAAACTTTATTTATACCCATAGTTATGCAGTTATCCAGAGTGGGGGCTACAGCCTATCAGCTGGGGACAGGTGTTTATATGTGCATTGCTGTTAGTGACCCATAAAGATCTGCAAACTGGATTGTGTTGATTGATATAGTTACTATTTGCAGTCCAGAATGTTTTAAAACTATGCAGGCTGTGCATGTGTGATTACAAGACCAGACCTCTAAACTGTTAATTTCTGGAGGACTTTTATTTCAATGTGGACTTGCATGTCTGCACTAGATGTGCTGAGGCCGATGTAACCTGGGTATCAACATGCCTACTTAACTGTCTGCAGCCTTATTGTTTTTGTAAATATTAATGAACAAAATCTAAAGTCATTGTACTGTATATATTTCTTGTATCATCCTTGGTGGTTTTACTGCGCTTTTCTTTCTAAAGCTGTGCTTAGTTTTTGCTTTGAATTAGGGCTGAACTACCAGCTGGTTCATGGTTTGAAACACTCAGAACCAGATATATGAAGAAGAAATCTTTGTATTGAGATGCTGGAGTAACATTGTCTAAACTTGCCATACCGCTTTATTATAACACAACACAAACTGGAACTGGAATGACCGTCAACCCAACATCAGATTGTTATTCTAGGCCCCATCAATCTTCAAGAAAAAAGTAAAGAAATACATGAAGTTTTAAAGTGTACTTCTAAATATTGCTGCATATTATGGAATAATCAAGCACTCACTTATTTGCAGTCCCTGCTACAAGACTGATTATACAATAGACACTAAAGTTATAAATTTCAGTTTTAACCTAGCGATTTTTAAGACTTTATGTAATATAAGTTTTTGAAGGCTTCAGCCACCTGTAACCCTGTTGGGTAATGGATGGATAAGTTTTGGACAATATGATTCTGGTAATATACAGCTACAGTTTCCTAAGCAAACCAGTATGTTTCCCATTAGGTAAAGCATTTGAGGTGTCCGAAAACTCATTTCAGAAGAGTAAGAAGAAATCTGAGACATCTGCTAGAATAGCAGTGGGAACAACTCTGTCCATGTGGCACTAACCTAGTCTTATACCACTAGACCTTCCAGATGTTTGTAATTATGTACCAGAATGCTTATTTGCTCAGTCATGGATAGGAACCGAAATTACCTATAATGGCATTGCAAGGGATATTGACAACAACAAGTGTTACAAATTCAGTAAGTACAATTAATAACTAATAAGCATTTGTGCTATATTTACTGATGCACCAAACCAGCACCATCATTAGCCTGTCCAGGGCTGCGCAGTAGCTCTCCTTCTCCTTCTCGTGCGCCGTGCTGTGTAAAAACCTCTGTTCCCTTAAACAGTAATATCTCATAATGCTCTGCACATAGTTTGCCCAGTTGTCTTCATTTCACTTGGAAAGAACAATAATTGTGCCGCTTCACTCGAGCTTGTGCAATTCCATCTGCAAACATTCTTTTGTTCATTAGCACTCAGAACAGCCAGATGATGTATAAAGTCCAGCACTGATTTAATTACTTCAGAGCTTATTTCATCTGTCATTCAAACACATATTTCTACCCCTCAAACTCAAAAATTTGTACATGCCTTTTACTATTCCTCTTTACCTCCTGTGGATGC